>JBAKBP010027112.1:0-30641 GCA_037953745.1 Lithodes maja
GTAACATCGACCATCGTACGATAACTTTCACTTTAAAGTTTACTAGTAACAAATCAAATAGCAGCATTGAGAAAGTCCCTAATTTCAAGAAAGCAAATTTTCATAAACTTAAATCAAAACTTAAAGAAACTGACTGGAGCTTTCTGACTAACAATAACGACATAAATACATCTTGGGAGTGTTTCACAACCACTTACCTTAAGGCAGTGCAAGACTGCATACCATCGAAAATACGGCGTCCAGGCCAAAATGATAAGCCCAAATGGTGGAATAAAGATATTTCAGACTGTCTGCTTGCTAAAAAATTTGCTAATGATAGATTAAAATCCTCACAAAATGACGAAGAACGGGTGAAATTTGTAGAGCTACGACGCAAAGCCAAAAAGTTAATTAAGCAAAGTAAAAAGACCCTGGAGTTACATGTTGCGAATCAAAGTAAAACAAACCCGAAAGAATTCTATAGTTATATCAGAAAGAAAAAAGTAGTTACTTCAACTGTTGGACCGTTAGTCGATGAAAATGGAGAATACACCAAAGACGAAGTACAAATGAGTAATGCCCTCAATACCTTCTTTGCATCAGTTTTTACAACCGAAGACCTCAGTGATATCCCTACACCATCGCCGATTCAGATTGATAATTCAGATGTTCTAAGCAATATCACCGTTACAGAGAGAGAAGTATTGAATTGTTTAGATAAACTCAAGGTAAATAAAACGCCTGGACCTGATACAATCTCACCTAGAGTTCTAAAGGAAGCTAAGGATGAGCTCTCCAAACCACTGACATTGCTATTCAATGAATCCTTGCAGTCTGGGACTATGCCTGATCAGTGGAAGCTAGCCAACGTAACACCGATATTCAAAAAAGGCAGCAAATCCCTACCCAGTAACTATCGTCCAATTAGCTTAACCTCAATTGTATGTAAAATGCTAGAAACGGTCATAAGAGACAGACTCGTAAATCACTTAGAGGCAAATAACTTACTTAAAGATACTCAACACGGCTTTCGTAAAAAACGTTCCTGTTTAACAAACCTCTTAGACTTCTTCCACGATATCTTCAACCTCTACGATGAGAGTAAAGCTGTAGATATTATATACCTTGATTTTCAAAAGGCCTTTGACAAAGTTCCCCACAAACGATTACTGCTAAAACTAAAAGCGCATGGAATACAAGACGGTGTGTTGAAATGGATAGAAAATTGGCTCAGCGACAGAAAGCAAAGAGTAGTCATAAACGGTAAGGTATCTAAATGGACCAATGTAAGTAGTGGGGTACCCCAGGGATCGGTACTAGGACCAATTCTCTTTCTAATTTACATCAACGACATAGATGAGGGTCTCACCTGTACAGTCTCGAAATTTGCTGACGATACAAAAATTGCAAATAGCGTACTCTCAAAAGAACAAGTTGACGATATGCAACACAATCTAGATAAATTGTCATGTTGGGCCCAAATTTGGCAAATGAGTTTCAATGCGGATAAATGTAAAGTACTACATATCGGATACCTAAATGAGAAAGCAAACTATTCGATGAATGGCACTCAGCTTAAGAATGTAAACAAAGAAACCGATCTGGGAGTAACAATATCGAGTGTTACGGCTGGATCGGCAATACATATTCGGGATTCTTGATCGTAGGACAGAAATGGCTTATGTGACAACGACACGCTCGATTCCAGTCCCAAATACTATATGCTCCAGACAACAAAAGCACCAACGCCCCTACAGAGTTATCGTCTATGGTAACGAGGTACCTTAACTCGGCGAAAGTGTACAACAGGGGGTAGGCTATGAGGCTAAACTCCCTCAGACATTTATAGGTTACGTTATTACTAAAGAAATGCAATACTCAAGAAACTACGTTAATATTAAGCCTCTAATAATGTAGAATAGAAGCAGGCTAAAGGTATGACAGTGAAATGCTAAATGACAAATGTACACGCCTACTTGAAAGCGCGTGCACTAGAATAACTGTCCCCTACTAACATGCACTAGCATGTAGCATACAAGATGTTCATGATCCAGTAGATACCTAATAATACACATGGAAGGAACATAAATAGTAGTCACTTATTATAAGAATGAATCTATACTTGGAATAACTAAAAGGTTGCAGGCAACAGTACTGCGCCGGTAGCCTACTACCGCATAGGCTACTTCGCTTCTCTCACTCTGTCTCCCCTCTGAGTCCGTATGCGCCCTACGCAACAGAACTCCGGACACAGCAGCAAAACGACAGTGCAGTTAATTGATACATGAAAGTATTAATAGTGTTGTCTTGTGTGTGAGTAATGTGTATTGTAAAGTGTTACATACATAAACTTAAAGAGAGCTGCAATGCATAGTAAAATAAAGATATAACCCACTCATCATCCCCATGTGTTCTAGCTAGCAGGCCAAGTCACAGGAACAACGAGTCCCAGCACCGAAAGCGAGAACCCAGGAAAAGACTGTAGAGAACACAAGGACAGATAAATTACGTTACTCTACTATACCGGCACTACGAGCGAGCTGTAGTCTCTGGTACTACACTCGCTCCTGGCTCGGTAGGCAAATCAAGGCTAAGTCCTCGTCCCTCTACAGACAACTCCTGGGCATGGTCGGGCTCTTACACATGGCACTAGTCTAGTCACAAATTGGATGATGAGCTGGGCATATAACTCGTGAACATGTAGAAGGTTCACCAACTATCCTCATCAAGAAGATCGCTGTTCACATTAACCCCTTAAATCTAATACATGTAAATATATGCTTGTCCTAAGAGTAATACGAGAGGTGAGTGCTGAAACTCCTTTAGGACCTCAAGGGAAGGTTATGCATTTAAATAGAGAGAAGAATGAAATGAGAGTAATGTCGTCAGAGAGAAAGAGTGCAACCGTGAGAAGTTGGGAGAGAGGGCAAGGGATGTTAGAATCTCAAAGGTTCTAGGCAACCTAATCATGGAACACACAGCGAGCCTCCAGGCAATGTGCAGTACGACAACATGGGCAGCCCAGGCAGCATAGGCAGGCGGCAATGGACTACCAACCCTGTCGCGCCTAACTATAAGCGCAAGGCTGCCAACCGGTCCATACGTCTGACAACCACCCCCCCGGCAGCGTGGCGCATTGCTACCCTCTCGCTCCGAAAACTAACTCACTCTCTCTCTCTGAACTCCCATTGTCTTATCTATCAACTTCTCTATTGATACTACATATTAAATGGAAGGTCTCGACATGGCTTAAAACAAAAGCCACCACTGGTTAGCACATGACGAGACCTTTGCAGAGATACAAAGAACATAGTTATACATTGTCACACTCAATATAGGCAGCCAGCACGGTACAGAGGTACCGCACAGTGGCGGTACAGTGGAGTACCAAGGAGTACAATCAGGTTGCGTTGCCACGCACTGGGTGCGTCACAGCCCCCCCAAGATTTTAGATAATCGACCTTAGAAGCATTATCAAAATCTGACAGGCAACCAACCGACCTGCTACCCTTAGCTGCCACTAATTGCAAAAGGTGCACAACAACTGAAGTGTGAATTATACATAAAACACAATATCGCATGCATCATGCTACAACAATAAAGACTTACAAAACTAAAAAAAAAATTTCTCGTTTATTTTATTGTTTTATAATCTTTTTGGACGGCGTTATGATAGCCTAATTTTACTCCTGCTCAACCCACACACCGTGCACGACTATCCTGGATCATCAACCCTTGATAGACAATCTGCTATCACGTTCTCACTCCCGGCAATATGCTGAATGTTGAGATTATACTCTTGAAGCATTAGGGACCACCTGGTCAACCGCATATTCCGATTGTGAAACTGATTTAGGAATTTCAAGGGATGATGGTCCGTATAAATCATCACTACCGGGCCGTAGGCTGGAACATAAACTTCGAAATGTTTGAGCGACAAAACGATAGCAAGAAGCTCCTTCTCTATAGTCGAGTAATTCCTTTGTGCCGAATTAAACTTGCGAGAAAAGAAGCTCACTGGGTGTTCCAAGCCCTCGGAATCAGTCTGCAGTAACACTGCCCCGGCACCCACACCGCTGGCATCAGTCGCCAGCTGAAAACTCCTGGAAAAGTCTGGGGCTCTCAAAATCGGATGTGTACACAGCAGGTGCTTGACTAGGTCGAAAGCCCTCTGACACTCCGCAGCCCAACAGAACTTCACTGACTTCGACAGTAGATCAGTTAACGGTGCTAAGACAGTAGAGTATCCCCGGATGAAGCGCCTATAATAGCCTATCATACCTAGGAACCGCATGACCTGGCGCTTAGTGGTGGGCCTGGGAAACATATTGATAGCCTGTATCCTGCTCAGGGGGGGGCACACCCGGCCTAACCCGACCACGAAGCCAAGATACTGCACAGTAGCCTTTACAAACTCGCACTTCCTCAGGTTCACCACCAGCCCAGCATCGTGCAACTTCCCAAACAGGGTCTCTAAGTGCCTTAGGTGATTTTCAAAATTGTCATCATACACTATCACGTCATCAAGGTAGACCGTGCAGTTAGGGATTTCGTCACAAATATCGTTCATCAGGTTCTGAAACGTGGCAGGTGCGTTCTTAAGCCCATAAGGCATTACGTTACATTGGTAGGTCTTGCCATCTACCACAAAACCACAAACTTGCTTAGCTCGGTCCGACAGGGGTACTTGCCAGTAGCCTTTTACAAGATCAATTTTAGTAAGGTACTTTGCATTCCCTATCTTGTCCACGCTGTCGTCAACTCGAGGCAAAGGGTAAGGGTTGGTAGTGGTCAAGCCATTTAGCCTACGAAAATCTATGCAGAACCGCACCTTGCCGTCAGGTTTTGGCTGCAACGTGACGGGTGATGTCCACTTCACATAACCTTCAGTGATCATCCCTCTCTCAACCATGTATTTTAACTCCTCCCGTAAAGCTGGCAACTTTACCGGGGGCACACGGTAGGGCACTGACTTGAAGGGCACATTATCACCGACGTCCACGTCGTGTGTTACCTGAGTAGTGAGACCTGGGTGTTCGGCGAAAACAGAGGGGTATGACCTGAACAGGCCTAGGACAGCAGCACCCTGGTGCTCAGGCAGGTGACTTACAGCTTGCCTAGCCTCTTGTTCAGGATTCCCCGCCCACTGTTCCGCGGAAATGACACAGTCCCAGCTATCCTCCTCAGCAGCATGACTGTCCCCACCTCCTTCTCCACCCTGGCCGCTGCAGGCCAGCACAGGGACAGTGAGAGGCTCTGAGGGGCGTCTCACATACTCTTTCATGAGGTTAACATGACATAACTGATGTTTTTTTCTACGGTCAGGTGTTGCAACGAGATAATCAAGGTCGGACAGTTTCTTAGCCACCACATACGGCCCAATGAACTTGGCAGAAAGGGGGTGTCCAGGCAAAGGTAAAAGCAACATTACCTCCTGACCCACCGAAAACTCCCATCCACGTCGGCCGCCCTCTCGGCAACGACTAAGGGTGGAGTCCCGGAAGTGGGCACCGCAAAGTCGTTGCCGAGAAGAAGGTCGACGCCCTCAACTGGCAAACACTCAACGATCCCTACATCCAGCTCCCTGCACACCTCTCCCACTCTCAACTCCAACCTCACAAGTGGGTATGACCTCGTAGCATTTATACCCTGCACCACAACAACTCTGGCCGCATTTATCGGTTTCCCTGTGAAGTTCCTCAACAAAGTTTGCGAAGCCCCCGTATCCCTCAGCAAGTCAACCCTCCGTAGTTCACTCCCCCAGCTCACAAACCCGTGTCCCCGATGGCTACAGAAAGTGTCCCGGACAGGTGTCGAGCCTTCCGTACGCTTCTTTACCGCGTGTGCCTCAGCTGCTGACAACCTACCCCGGGCAGTTGCTGCAGCCTTCAGAGACACACCGATACTGTGAACCAATGACACCGGCTTAGCGGGAGTGTTACTAGGGCACTCACGTGAATAATGGCCTAGCTTCTGACATTTGTAACATTTCACATCCCCATGGGCTTCTTCCCTTGTGCGGGCGAAGAAGGGGCCTGACCTTTATGTAAACGGGAGAGGCTTGTGTTTGTAGGTGTTATTAGGTGCAATGCATTTAGTGTGGTTATGTGTGTCATAGGATTTGTTATTATCGAAAACTCTGGTGGGTGGGGTATAGCGCCCCTTCTGCCCTGACTCAGCCCTCTGAGCGGCACCGCAACCACGAATCAATGATAATCTGAAGTCTGCCATCTTGGCAGCCTCCTCTACTGTCTTGGGACATTTTTCCTTAATGTTCAGCGTTAGATCGGTTCCAGTACATTTGTAAAACTGTTCCAGATAGAAAAGTTGCTTAATTTCCTCAGCCGACTCTGCGTGCTCGGACCGAAACCAGTTATTACCTGCATCTGTTAAGTCCCGTGCGTGCTCCATAAAACTGACGTCGCTCTTCTTATTCACGCCACGGAACTTCAATCTATAAGTTTCGGGTTGCAGTTCGTAGGCCCGGAGCACAGCCTCCTTCACCAGTCCATACACGACACTCTCGTCCAGTGACAGTGCATCGTAGGCTTTCAACCCCTTACCCACTAGACGTGATGAAACTAATGCTGCCCATTTAACCTCCGGCCAGTCATACTCACGACACTTCTTTTCGAAACGAGCAAAAAACTCAGTCACTGCTGTCTCATCAAATGCGGGTACTAACTTAATTAAATGCGAAAGTGAGTCTGTAACCCAGTGCCCACCACCGAGATGACGCCCCGTGGTCTCTACTCTAGACTTCTCGACATCCATTTCAGCCTGGTACCTGGTTGCATCCTGATTGGCTTGGATTCTAGCAACCTCTATGCGTTCTATACTAGCCTGTTGTATCTGAGTCTCCTGCAGCTTAATCCGTTCTATACTAGCCTGTTGACTCTCTTGCAACTTAAGCTTAGCTAGTTCTAGCTGAAATAACATCTCAGGAGACAGGCCTGGGGGGGGAGAGCACAAAATGGGGGATCCACACCGAGACGTGTTTACGGGTAAGCCAGCTTGCCATTGAGAACCCTCCTGCTGCATCGTGCTAAGACTCGCTGGCTGAGGGCCCAGCTCAGGGGTAGAGTGGAATGGAGGCTTGGAGGGAACCCCCCAAGACCCCACTCCACCCACCGCCCCATCGCCATCACCCAACAAACATGCCACCAAATTCTTCTTGGGCCAACTGTCAGGACAGTCCCGCCCCAAAACCGTGGCTAAACAGCGAAGACCGTAACAATCAATAGCCTGCAGGCGCTGTTCGGTCAAAGGTGTCTGCAAAAATGCCCGGGCATCCCTCTCTCCACTTATAACACTCCCCTCCCTAAATATCTGTTGTACTTGCTGGTCACTAGGCTGTACCGTGTTATCCTCCCCCGTAAATGATGAGTCATTAGACATAGTGCTGGTTATACAATTGCTGTTCATAAAAAAAAAGAAGTGCTTATTACTAATTGCAGTCTCGACTCACAAAATGTTAAAGATGCTTGAATGACTCTACTCTAGACACCCCTAACGAAACAATCTGCAAGTCCACCAATACAATAATGACACAATAAAAATTCCTCCAATATGCAAGAAAATTCTAGCCAGCTCTACTAGGTAGCATAGAATAGTTCTCCAAAAAACATGTGATAGGATACTACTGAATCTTGTGCAAGGTCGCCATTTTGTTACGGCTGGATCGGCAATACATATTCGGGATTCTTGATCGTAGGACAGAAATGGCTTATGTGACAACGACACGCTCGATTCCAGTCCCAAATACTATATGCTCCAGACAACAAAAGCACCAACGCCCTACAGAGTTATCGTCTATGGTAACGAGAGTTATCGTCTATGGTAACGAGGTACCTTAACTCGGCGAAAGTGTACAACAGGGGGTAGGCTATGAGGCTAAACTCCCTCAGACATTTATAGGTTACGTTATTACTAAAGAAATGCAATACTCAAGAAACTATGTTAATATTAAGCCTCTAATAATGTAGAATAGAAGCAGGCTAAAGGTATGACAGTGAAATGCTAAATGACAAATGTACACGCCTACTTGAAAGCGCGTGCACTAGAATAACTGTCCCCTACTAACATGCACTAGCATGTAGCATACAAGATGTTCATGATCCAGTAGATACCTAATAATACACATGGAAGGAACATAAATAGTAGTCACTTATTATAAGAATGAATCTATACTTGGAATAACTAAAAGGTTGCAGGCAACAGTACTGCGCCGGTAGCCTACTACCGCATAGGCTACTTCGCTTCTCTCACTCTGTCTCCCCTCTGAGTCCGTATGCGCCCTACGCAACAGAACTCCGGACACAGCAGCAAAACGACAGTGCAGTTAATTGATACATGAAAGTATTAATAGTGTTGTCTTGTGTGTGAGTAATGTGTATTGTAAAGTGTTACATACATAAACTTAAAGAGAGCTGCAATGCATAGTAAAATAAAGATATAACCCACTCATCATCCCCATGTGTTCTAGCTAGCAGGCCAAGTCACAGGAACAACGAGTCCCAGCACCGAAAGCGAGAACCCAGGAAAAGACTGTAGAGAACACAAGGACAGATAAATTACGTTACTCTACTATACCGGCACTACGAGCGAGCTGTAGTCTCTGGTACTACACTCGCTCCTGGCTCGGTAGGCAAATCAAGGCTAAGTCCTCGCCCCTCTACAGACAACTCCTGGGCATGGTCGGGCTCTTACACATGGCACTAGTCTAGTCACAAATTGGATGATGAGCTGGGCATATAACTCGTGAACATGTAGAACGTTCACCAACTATCCTCATCAAGAAGATCGCTGTTCACATTAACCCCTTAAATCTAATACATGTAAATATATGCTTGTCCTAAGAGTAATACGAGAGGTGAGTGCTGAAACTCCTTTAGGACCTCAAGGGAAGGTTATGCATTTAAATAGAGAGAAGAATGAAATGAGAGTAATGTCGTCAGAGAGAAAGAGTGCAACCGTGAGAAGTTGGGAGAGAGGGCAAGGGATGTTAGAATCTCAAAGGTTCTAGGCAACCTAATCATGGAACACACAGCGAGCCTCCAGGCAATGTGCAGTACGACAACATGGGCAGCCCAGGCAACATAGGCAGGCGGCAATGGACTACCAACCCTGTCGCGCCTAACTATAAGCGCAAGGCTGCCAACCGGTCCATACGTCTGGCAACCACCCCCCCGGCAGCGTGGCGCATTGCTACCCTCTCGCTCCGAAAACTAACTCACTCTCTCTCTCTGAACTCCCATTGTCTTATCTATCAACTTCTCTATTGATACTACATATTAAATGGAAGGTCTCGACATGGCTTAAAACAAAACCCACCACTGGTTAGCACATGACGAGACCTTTGCAGAGATACAAAGAACATAGTTATACGTTGTCACACTCAATATAGGCAGCCAGCACGGTACAGCGGTACAGAGGTACCGCACAGTGGCGGTACAGTGGAGTACCAAGGAGTACAATCAGGTTGCGTTGCCACGCACTGGGTGCGTCACACGAGTAACCTAAAACCGAGTCAACAATGTTCAGAAGTTGTTAAGAAGGCAAACAAAATAATTGGCTTTATAGGCAGGTCATTTGAGCATAAATCCAAAGATGTTATCCTAACCCTTTACAATTCCTTAGTCCGCCCTCTTCTGGAATACTGCGTTCAATCCTGGTGCCCTTATTACCAAAATGATATAAACAAGCTAGAACGAGTTCAACGTAGAGTTACCAAAATGATACCTAGCCTAAAGAACCATACGAAGAGCGTCTTAGAGAATTAAATCTATTTCCTTTAACCCAGCGCAGATTAAGAGGCGACTTAATTCAAGTGTTCAAAATCATCAAATGCATCGACAATATGAACTGTAGTAAGTACTTCACTATCGACCAATCTAATTACACGCGGGGAAACGGTTGCAAAATTATTGGTAAATCTTTTAACTCACACGAATCTAAGAATTTCTTCTTCAATCGAGTTGTCAACTTGTGGAATGGGCTTCCCCGAGACGTTATAGACTGCAGCACCGTTGATTCATTTAAACTCCGCTTAGACAAATATCTCGCATCAAACCCGCGACTGACTGCGTTTGTAAATGAATAACTTTATTGTATACCCCCCTCAGTTACTAACCCTTCTGTCCCCTACTAACTTCCTAATCCTGCCACGGACATTAGTTCTAGGGCAGTAGTTCCCTTTCCAATGTTCCCTTACCCACTCTAAACCACTGTTTGGACACTTGATCCTCAGTGTTTTGGAGGACAAGCAGCCTAGAAGGGTCACTAGACCTGTTGTTGCTTGATTTCCGTTGTACTCCTTTGTACTCTCTCTGCGCACTTGGGAGTTGTTTTCAGACATCCTGATAGACTCATAGTGCACCAACACTTCAACCACTTCTTCTTTTTTCGACTTGAAGCATTTCGCCCACAACCCAACCCACCACCACCAACATCCACTCACACCTACCACCCACTTACCCTCCCACACCCACAATCCACCATCTAACCATTATTACACCCACACTCAACCCACTCACACCAACCACTCCCCCACATCCACCCACCTACCCTCCCGCACCCACACCCAACCATCCCCATCTCATACGCTACCTATATCATTACCCACACCCACTCTCACCATACACCCACTTACCACCATCCAACCACCCTTACACCCGCACTCAAACCACATCCAATCCCACATCCACCCACACCCACCACCTACACCCACTCACTCACCCACACCCACATCCAAGCACCCACAACCAACCACCCTGGCCCTCTCCTACGCTTGACCCATATCGTTCTGGTGATCTGGGCCCCAAGTACCGTGTTTTCATCTCTTTAAATCATTACCCCGTCTGTTGGGCTAGTGACGGCACCGAGACAGTGGGGTACTGTATGGTATGGGAGAGAAGGAAGATGGGGGTAAGTAGGGAAGGTGGGGGAGGAATATAGGTGGGAAGGAAGGAAGGAAGTGGTGGTGTGAAGGAAGGAAAGTGGGAAAGGAGGGAGGGAAGGTAGGGAGGAGTTGGGAAGGAGGTGGGGAAGGAAGAAGGTGGGAACGGAAGGGAGGAAGGAGGAAGGTGGGGAGGGAAGAGGGAACGAAGGAGGAGGAAGGAGCGAACGAAGGAGGGGGGAAGGAAAGAACGAAGGAGGGGGGAAGGAAGGAAGGAAGGAACGAAGGAAGGAACGGAGGAGGGGGGAAGGAAGGAAGAAAGGAGGTGGGAGGGGAGGAAGGAAGGAATGAACGAAGGAAGTAAGAAAGGGAGGGAAGGAGGTGGGAAGGGAGAAATTGCAAGACAATTACAAAAGAAAGAGGGAAAAGGAAAGAAGAAAGAGAGAGAGAGAGAGTTCGCTATTTAATTATGTATCGCGTATCATGTAATAATAGGGGCATTAGGGTTCAAATTAGTGATGTGATTAAATACCGATCAAATTGCAATGTTAATGACCTATTAAACTCTGACGAATATATGAGAGAGAGAGAGGGGGGGTGGAGAGAAATTTCGCAAATATGGGAAGAGAAAAGGCAGATAATTACGGGAGAAAGAAAGAAAGAGAGGGGGAGGGGGGCATGCCAGAATTCAGATTAGCATTTTCTTGCAGATCTTGCCAAGTGAGTTAGTAAGAGGAAGTATGTAATAATCCTGGTTCATACATCACGAGAGAGAGAGAGAGAGATTATGTTGCTTTCATTATGAAGGCTTGTAGGAGAGAAGAGAGATTTTGCTTCATTCGCTTTCTTTGTATTATATCAAGACTTTCCGTTGTTTTCCTTGCATGTTCTCTCTCCCAGTAACATTGAGAGAGAGAGAGTGAGAGCGCGAGCGCGCGCGCAAAACGAGAAATCCGATTTCCCAGCAGATCTGGCCAAGTGAGTTAAGAAAAGGAAAAAAATCAAAAATCCTTGTTCATATCGCACGAAAGAGAGAGAAAGAGAGAGAGAGAGAATTACTGGAAGAGAACGGAGAGGGTTTTGGTTGCTTTCTCTTTCTCTGTGTTATTTGAAGGCTGATAATTTCAGTCAGTCAGAAAAAGAGCGGGAGTAAATTCAACCACGAAATCAGATTGCCACATATCACCAAATCTGGCTGAGCGATTTATGAAGAGGGCAAATTAAATATCAAATTGCATGTATCACGAGATAAATGGACAGACATGAGAGAGAGAGAGTGAGTGTGTGTAATAATGAATAAAATAATAATAATTGTCGGTTTATTGTTCATTTGAAGCTGTGTGTGTGTGTGTGTGTGTGTGTGTGTGTGTGTGTGTGTGTGTAACATTTTCTTTTTCTTGTGCAATAGTGAGATAAATAGTGACCACCATTCAATGTTTGCCGTAAAAGTCGTGTATTGTATTAGATAAGCCAGACCCCTTGATAAACCCGAACCGGTATAATGGTGTTCATATATATACAGTATGTTTATAACCGGTATAATGGTGCTCATATACAGTATACACAGTATGTTTATAACTGGTATAATGGTGCTCATATATATACAGTATGTTTATAACCGGTATAATGGTGCTCATATACAGTATACACAGTATGTTTATAACCGGTATAATGGTGCTCATATATATATACACAGTATGTTTATAACCGGTATAATGGTGCTCATATATATACACAGTATGTTTATAACCGGTATAATGGTGCTCATATATATATATACACAGTATGTTTATAACCGGTATAATGGTGCTCATATATATACACAGTATGTTTATAACCGGTATAATGGTGCTCATATATATACACTGTACAGTATGTTTATAACCGGTATAATGGTGCTCATATATATATACACAGTATGTTTATAACCGGTATAATGGTGCTCATATATATATACAGTATGTTTATAACCGGTAAAATGGTGCTCATATATATATACACAGTATGTTTATAACCGGTATAATGGTGCTCATATATATACACAGTATGTTTATAACCGGTATAATGGTGCTCATATATATACACAATATGTTTATAACCGGTATAATGGTGCTCATATATATACACAGTATGTTTATAACCGGTATAATGGTGCTCATATATATACACAGTATGTTTATAACCGGTATAATGGTGCTCATATATATACACAGTATGTTTATAACCGGTATAATGGTGCTCATATATATATACAGTATGTTTATAACCGGTGTAATGGTGCTCATATATATATACACAGTATGTTTAACCGGTATAATGGTGCTCATATATATACACAGTATGTTTATAACCGGTATAATGGTGCTCATATACTGTATATATATATACAGTATGTTTATAACAGGTATAATGGTGCTCATATATATACAGTATGTTTATAACCGGTATAATGGTGCTCATATATATACACAGTATGTTTATAACTGGTATAATGGTGCTCATATATATATACAGTATGTTTAAAACCGGTATAATGGTGCTCATATATATATATACAGTATGTTTATAACCGGTATAATGGTGCTCATATATATATACAGTATGTTTATAACCGGTATAATGGTGCTCATATATATACACATTATGTTTATAACCGGTATAATGGTGCTCATATATATACACAGTATGTTTATAACCGGTATAATGGTGCTCATATATATACACAGTATGTTTATAACCGGTATAATGGTGCTCATATATATACACAGTATGTTTATAACCGGTATAATGGTGCTCATATATATACACAGTATGTTTATAACCGGTATAATGGTGCTCATATACTGTATATATATACAGTATGTTTATAACTGGTATAATGGTGCTCATATATATATACAGTATGTTTATAACCGGTATAATGGTGCTCATATATATACACAGTTTGTTTATAACTGGTATAATGGTGCTCATATATATATACAGTATGTTTATAACCGGTATAATGGTGCTCATATATATATACAGTATGTTTATAACCGGTATAATGGTGCTCATATATATATACAGTATGTTTATAACCAGTATAATGGTGCTCATATATATACACAGTATGTTTATAACCGGTATAATGGTGCTCATATATATACACAGTATGTTTATAACTGGTATAATGGTGCTCATATATATATATATATATACAGTATGTTTATAACCGGTATAATGGTGCTCATATATATACACAGTATGTTTATAACTGGTATAATGGTGCTCATATATATACACAGTATGTTTATAACCGGTATAATGGTGCTCATATATATACACAGTATGTTTATAACCGGTATAATGGTGCTCATATATATACACAGTATGTTTATAACCGGTATAATGGTGCTCATATATATATACAGTATGTTTATAACCGGTATAATGGTGCTCATATATATACACAGTATGTTTATAACCAGTATAATGGTGCTCATATATATACACAGTATGTATATAACCGGTATAATGGTGCTCATATATATACACAGTATGTTTATAACCGGTATAATGGTGCTCATATATATACAGTATGTTTATAACTGGTATAATGGTGCTCATATATATACACAGTATGTTTATAACCGGTATAATGGTGCTCATATACTGTATATATACAGTATGTTTATAATATATTTTAGTTTCCTCCCTCGACGTCCAACAAGCTTTTAAATTAACACCCCCAAGACTCTCCTTCAAGATAAATTTGTACATTTTTCGATAGAAAAATGTCCCGGCCGAAGGCTGAATCCTCTAAAATTACAGGCTCGCTATCGCTCGCCAGGAAACAATTAACACCTAAATGACACGAAAAGTCGTAATATTGACAAAGAAATGGGGGCAGCAAAGTCTTAAAATTTACAAACGAATGGGCCGAACGTCATAACATCTGAAAACTATTGTGGCTAAACACGAGGAAGAAGAAGGGGGGCCAGAAAATGGACCCATCTCCCCCTTAAGAGAAACCCGAGATGGTATATAATGGTTGTCTGGACACGAGCACCACCACCCTCACGATCACCACCACCCTCATTACCACAACACTATACTACACCACCTCAGACCTATACACCACCACTATAGAAACCCGAGATGGTATATAATGGTTGTCTGGACACGAGCACCACCACCCTCACGATCACCACCATCCTCATTACCACAACACTATACTACACCACCTCAGACCTATACACCACCACTATAGGTAAAAGGGAGGTGAGGGTGGTCATGTGCTATACCTTTAACACTACACCACCTCAGACCTATACACCACCACAATAGGTAAAAGGGAGGTACAAAGGAGTACAAAGGAAATCAAGCAACAACAGATCTAGTGACCCTTCTAGGCTGCTTGTCCTCCAAAACACTGAGGATCAAGTGTCCAAACAGTGGTTTAGAGTGGGTAAGGGAACATTGGAAAGGGAACTACTGCCCTGCCACTAACGTGGCAGGACTAGGAAGTTAGTAGGGGACATATGGGTTAGTAACTGAGGGGAGGATAAAGTTATTCATTTACAAACGCAGTCAGTCGCGGGTTTGATGCGAGATATTTGTCTAGGCGGAATTTAAATGAATCAACGGTGCTGCAGTCTATAACGTTTCGGGGAAGCCCATTCCACAAGTTGACAACTCGATTGAAGAAGAAATTCTTAGATTCGTGCGAGTTAAAAGATTTACCAATAATTTTGCAACCGTTTCCCCGTGTGTAATTAGATTGGTCGATAGTGAAGTACTTACTACAGTTCATATTGTCGATGCCTTTGATGATTTTGAACACTTGAATTAAGTCGCCTCTTAATCTGCGCTGGGTTAAAGGAAATAGATTTAATTCTCTAAGACGCTCTTCGTATGGTTTGTTCTTTAGGCTAGGTATCATTTTGGTAACTCTACGTTGAACTCGTTCTAGCTTGTTTATATCTTTTTGGTAATAAGGGCACCAGGATTGAACGCAGTATTCCAGAAGAGGGCGGACTAAGGAATTGTAAAGGGTTAGGATAACTTCTTTGGATTTATGCTCAAATGACCTGCCTATAAAGCCAATTATTTTGTTTGCCTTCTTAACAACTTCTGAACATTGTTGACTCGGTTTTAGGTTACTCGATATTGTTACTCCCAGATCAGTTTCTCTGTTTACATTCTTAAGCTGAGTGCCATTCATCGAATAGTTTGCTTTCTCATTTAGGTATCCGACATGTAGTACTTTACATTTATCCGCATTGAAACTCATTTGCCAAATTTGGGCCCAACATGACAATTTATCTAGATTGTGTTGCATATCGTCAACTTGTTCTTTTGAGAGTACGCTATTTGCAATTTTTGTATCGTCAGCAAATTTTGAGATTGTGCAGGTGAGACCCTCATCTATGTCGTTGATGTAAATTAGAAAGAGAATTGGTCCTAGTACCGATCCCTGGGGTACCCCGCTACTTACATTGGTCCATTTAGATGCCTTACCGTTTATGACTACTCTTTGCTTTCTGTTGTTGAGCCAATTTTCTATCCATTTCAACACACCGTCTTGTATTCCATGCGCTTTTAGTTTTAGCAGTAAACGTTTGTGGGGAACTTTGTCAAAGGCCTTTTGAAAATCAAGGTATATAATATCTACAGCTTTACTCTCATCGTAGAGGTTGAGGATATCGTGGAAGAAGTCTAAGAGGTTTGTTAAACAGGAACGTTTTTTACGAAAGCCGTGTTGAGTATCTTTAAGTATGTTATTTTCCTCTAAGTGATTTACGAGTCTGTCTCGTATGACCGTTTCTAGCATTTTACATACAACTGAGGTTAAGCTAATTGGACGATAGTTACTGGGTAGAGATTTGCTGCCTTTTTTGAATATCGGTGTTACGTTGGCTAGCTTCCACTGATCAGGCATAGTTCCAGACTGCAAGGATTTATTGAATAGTAATGTCAGTGGTTTGGAGAGCTCATTCTTAGCTTCCTTTAGAACTCTAGGCGAGATTGTATCAGGTCCTGGCGTTTTATTTACTTTGAGTTTATCTAAACAATTCAATACTTCTCTCTCTGTAACGGTGATATTGCTTAGAACATCTGAATTATCAATCTGAATCGGCGATGGTGTAGGGATATCACTGAGGTCTTCGGTTGTAAAAACTGATGCAAAGAAGGTATTGAGGGCATTACTCATTTGTACTTCGTCTTTGGTGTATTCTCCTTTTTCATCGACTAACGGTCCAACAGTTGAAGTAACTACTTTTTTCTTTCTGATATAACTATAGAATTCTTTCGGGTTTGTTTTACTTTGATTCGCAATATGTAACTCTAAGGTCTTTTTACTTTGCTTAATTAACTTTTTGGCTTTGCGTCGTAGCTCTACAAATTTCACCCGTTCTTCGTCATTTTGTGAGGATTTTAATCTATCATTAGCAAATTTTTTAGCAAGCAGGCAGTTTGAAATATCTTTATTCCACCATTTGGGCTTATTATTATGGCCTGGACGCCGTATTTTCGATGGTATGCAGTCTTGCACTGCTTTTAGGTAAGTGGTTTCGAATAACTTCCAAGATGTATTTATGTCGTTATTGTTAATTAAAAAGCTCCAGTCAGTTTCTTTAAACATAGCTCTAAGTTTATGGAAGTTTGCTTTCTTGAAATTAGGGACTTTTTCGATGCTACTATTTGGTTCGTTACTAGTAAACTTTAAAGTGAAAGTTATCGTACGATGGTCGCTGTTACTGAATTCATCACCAACATTCAAATTCTCTATCAATTCTTCTTTTGTTGCAAGTACAATGTCAAGAACGTTATTACCACGGGTCGGCGTTCGAACAAATTGATAAAGCGAACTCTCTTGCAAGTTCGTATACAAGTCATGTCCGGAGTGTGAAGTAAGAGTATCGCCCCACTTGGTCACAGGTAAATTAAAGTCGCCAAAAATTACGGTATCTTGTGAGTTACTTACATCTGCAATTTGTTCGTAAATTTCTCGGTCAGTTTGCACTGATTGAGCTGGAGGTCTGTATATTAACGCAAGTATTATTTTTGTACCTTTATTATTCTTTATTAGCACAAAAGATGTGTCGACGTTCACAATTTGAGGTTTTGACACGAGGGTCGGGTTAAGACTTTCTTTGATATAAAATAAAACGCCACCTCCATTTTTATTTATTCGGCTGTTCTCAAACATTACATAACCGGGAAGTGAATACTCTGCTAAAAAGTCTCTATCTTCTGTATTGAGCCAAGATTCTGTTATGCCAATCACATCATAATTTTCTGTAAACACTAGTTCCTCTAAATCTGAAAATTTATTGCGTATGCTACGAGCGTTTGCATAGAAAACCTTTAAAGTTGCGGTTTTTGAACTCGCATTACGTTCTTTCATCGAATTTTTGGTTCTGGTCGGATCTACATTTACATTCATGGCTGTCCTCGGTCCTCGGTCGTTATCCCTGACGGTTTTGAATTTGGGTCGTGTTGGTGGAGATTTATCCAAATTCGCGGTTCTTGACGGATTAGTATTTAATTCCTTTGTAGGTTGCCGTCCTCGCTGTCTTCGGTCCTCCTTCCTGGTTGTCCTGTGCTGAGTCGATTTCTTCTCCGAAAATCCTTCACCGCATCGTTGAGAAGACGCCCAAAACGTGCTGCTCCCACCTGGTTCAGATGAACTCCATCGTCCGAAAACAAATAGTCATCGTAGTAGAAATTGTCCCAGGTGTCGACGAATCCCACGTTCTCCTTCCTGCAGAGGTTTGCTAGACAACGATTTGTGCTGGTGGCTATGTTGTAAAATCGGCTCTCTACACCGAGCCGGGGGACGATTCCTGAGACGATGATCCTTGATGACTTCTCCTTAAACGACTTGATCAGCTGCTGGTACTTTAAAAGCAAATCTTCCGACCGGGTTCGCTGCACATCGTTGGATCCAACGTGGATGACGTACATTGTATTAGCAGGGGCCAGCTTTGATACTTCGTCAACTGCTGCAACTACGTCATCCACACCACCACCAGGGATACAAAAACGCTTCCTGGTCTTAGGTGCCCTGGCGCAAAACTCTGTGAGCTGACCACGTATCATCGAGTCTCCCACGAGCCGGACTTCTTCTATTTCCTCTTCGTCATCTGAGTCTGCGAGTATCTGGAAACGGTTTTGACACTCGGTAATCGGTATGTGTTTCCTGGTCTTGGGGCAAACGTTGTTCCTCACGACACGGAAGTTGTCTTGAGGGGGAAGAGAGTCACTATTTGTATCTTGAGTATCGGATACATCAGCTGAAGTGGCTACTGTAGGCGTTGAATTGTTGGCAGTTGACGTTGGGGCGTTGGTGGCTGCTGGAGTTGCGGTGACAATTGAAGTTTGTGGTACTCCAACGTTGAGTGTTACAAACTCTTGGAGTGATTCCAGCTTCATGGTGAGGACGTTGATCTTGTTGTAGGCTTCGTCTAATTTCACTGTAAAATTCTCTCGTTGCTGGCAGAGCCGGCAGTCTTGAAGATCGATAGTAGCAAACATGGACTCACCAAACCTACCGGCGCAGTTCGCACAAGCGCGAGGCATGGTGACAGTCACTTTCTTCAGATCACTTCACTCACTTAAAAAACAATTCACTCACTTTAAAACACTTCACTCACTTTAAAAACACTTCAATCACTTCAACCGAAAACAAATATGCTGAAATACGCAGAAATAGGTTATCAGGGGTGATAGCCTAACCGAAAACAAAAATGTTGAGATACGCAGAATTAGGCTTCCAGGGGCGATAGCCTAACCAAAAGTTTTTTTTTTAAAATTGAAATACGCAATAATAGGCTACCAGCGTTGAATAGCCTAACCGAAAATAATAAAATTGAAATTCGCAGAAATAGGCTACCAGGTGTGATAACCTAACCTTAAACAAATATATGTATAACAGAATATGTAACTAAATATACAATTCACCAAATAGAGATTATATAAAAATAAAGTGTGACTGCACACAAGGGGTTAATATACTGTGTCAACAGATGGCCCTGGTGTCGCTGTAGCCTAGTAAAGCAGTAGCCTACTCTTTTTAGATAAAAAAAGTGTATCAGTCAAAGGTTATTACAAGATCGTGCAAGCAACAACTAAAATTACAGATATATACTGTATAGCTACAGTAGGATACTAAATACAATATCTACAAGAGTTAATAATAAAACAGATTGGCTGGCTATAGGCTAGGCTAGGTTTGGGTTAGGTCAAAAGCTTGGCAGGTTGGGTTAGGCTAGGTTAGTTTGTACAAATACCACCCTTAGCTTAAAGTAAAATCAGTCTGAGGAGAAAAAGTCAAGAATATATCTAGGGGGAAAAGATAAATGAATGCACTTAAATTTGGTACAAAATTTGCTGGAATTTAATGTATAATCCCCCCAAAAGGTTTGTTTACAAAATGGCGTCGGCGTTAGTCTCTGTAGGCAGGTTAGTTAGTAAACAATATTGTTTATTAGCAAATTAATATGCAAAGCTTTACTTACATACAAGGCAGTTAAATAGATACTTACTACAGTAGGTAATGGGTAAAATTAGGGGCTACGATTTTATATAAAATAGTAATAAGAGAGCGTTTGTTTACAAAGCAAAACAAAACAATAGATGGCGCTAGTGGCGCCCTGTCCGAGCAGGAGTCTTGTGATAAACACAAAGTTTATCAGTCAATACACAGCGAAATATCGTGCAGTGTTACTTACTAAGCTACAGGATGGTTAAACGTGCTCTTAACCACCTTTCATGCACAAGAATGAAGAGGATGAGTAGTTAATACTCAAATTATGATCGATATCGTGAGAGCGTTGACAGAGCGTCTGCAGCGTCTGGCGGTAGCACGGGATAAGGAATAAGGTGAGGGTGGTCATGTGCTGTACCTTTAACACTACACCACTTCAGACCTATACACCACCACTATAGGTAAAAGGGAGGTGAGGGTGGTCATGTGCTGTACCTTTAACACTACACCACCTCAGACCTATACACCACCACAATAGGTAAAAGGGAGGTGAGGGTGGTCATGTGCTATACCTTTAACACTACACCACCTCAGACCTATACACCACTACTATAGGTAAAAGGGAGGTGAGGGTGGTCATGTGCTGTACCTTTAACACTACACCACCTCAGACCTATACACCACCACTATAGGTAAAAGGGAGGTGAGGGTGGTCATGTGCTGTACCTTTAACACTACACCACCTCAGACCTATACACCACCACTATAGGTAAAATGGAGGTGAGGGTGGTCATGTGCTGTACCTTTAACACTACACCACCTCAGACCTATACACCACCACAATAGGTAAAAGGGAGGTGAGGGTGGTCATGTGCTATACCTTTAACACTACACCACCTCAGACCTATACACCACCACTATAGGTAAAAGGGAGGTGAGGGTGGTCATGTGCTGTACCTTTAACACTACACCACCTCAGACCTATACACCACCACTATAGGTAAAAGGGAGGTGAGGGTGGTGATGTGCTGTACCTTTAACACTACACCACCTCAGACCTATACACCACCACAATAGGTAAAAGGGAGGTGAAGGTGGTCATGTGCTATACCTTTAACACTACACCACCTCAGGGCTATACACCACCACTATAGGTAAAAGGGAGGTGAGGGTGGTCATGTGCTGTACCTTTAACCCCTTCTGTACCGGAAACGTCTTTTTAATTTGATTCTACCTATTCTACCTATATATAGACGATTTTGTGCAGCTTGAGAAGGATCTGTGGTAGTATAGAGGGTTAAGTGAGATGGTTCGAAGCCTTTTAATTGCAGGAGACCCTTTATAAATTGAATGATATCGTGTAACAGTAGCTAGAGGAAATTTAAAAGACGTCGCCAGTAAGGAAGGGGTTAAGGGGAGGTTTTTAGTTTGCTCCCTAGACCTCCAACGCAGGAATGGATAGGTTACGAGCATGGCGGGTTTAGGAAGGGAAGAGGATGTGTAGACCAGATCTTTGCATTGAAATGTGTTTTGAAGAAATATCTGGAGAAGGGATAACAATGTATGCTGCCTTTATGGACTTGGAGAAGGCCGATGACAGAGTTGATAGAGAATCCATCTATTGCCGGACGCCGTGGCCACGAATGAAACGCCCCCATGCACCTCTATCTCCAGTCAGTCGACCCCCCTCCTCTCCTCCCATCCAGCACCGTTTTCACGCATATACTTCTTAACTCCATCCTTCCACCTCTCTCTCGGTCTACCTCTCCCTCTCTGTCCTTCCACTTCACTCTCATACACTCTCCTAGTCATTTTCTCGCTTCCCATACATTTCACATGGCCGAACCATCTCAAGGTGTTCCTTTTCACACTTTTCAGCACATTTACATCCACACCACACCGCTCTCGTACTTCCTCATTCGTCTGTCTATCCCTCCATGTAATTCCGCATGTAATTCTCAAGTAACTAATTTCCACCCATCCCACTCTTGGTCTGAGTCTCTCCACCAACGGCCATGCTTCGCTTCCGTAAGTCAGTGTCGGGATTACCACACTGTCATGCAAGGACTTCTTTACTTCCATGCTGACCACCCTATTTCTTGTTACTGCTTTCAGCGTTCCTACCACCCTCTTCTGCACTTCTTCATCCATACTCCCATCTTTACTCAACGCACTGTCCAAATACTTAAATAGCCTGACCGTTCAACTTCACCTCACACGATGTGGCTGCATCCCTTTCAAAGACCAATACCTTGCTCTTCCCCACATTTACCGTCAGATTCCGTTGTTCACACACTGTTTCAAACATAATTACCAGCCCCTGCAACTCCCATTCACTATCGCTCATCAGAACTGTATCGTCAGCAAACAGAAGTTTGGGCAACTTCCACTAGTTTCCTTCCCTTATCAGCGGTACACAAACATCCACTGCTCTAACTTGTATTTCTTTCAGGACTCCATCCATATATATATATATATTATTTTTATTAATCTCACCACCACACCCCCAATGAAATTAATTAAAGTATATATGATCCACTGGGATTCGAACTCGGGTTATCACACACATATTTTTGCCACCTTAACCATTACACCACCAGGACGGTTATACAGTATATTTGACAATCATGGGGACATCACACACTTTTGCTTTAACACAACATTCAGATCAAAGAACTCGATCTGTTAATTCTCCACACGTACTGACACCTGTGCACCCTCATACATGTTCTACACTGTATTCAGCAACTTGCCATTTACAGCAAGAGACACGAGAAAGGAAAAAGAGTTGACTGGACAAGAACAAACATAACAGTTCGCCCACAAAAAGCAAGCACACAAGCATTCAGAATCACCAATAGGGAGGATCAGCAAGAAACACGAGAAAGGAAAAAGATGTGACAGGAGAAGAACATATAACAGTTTGCCCACAAAAAACAAGTACACAAGCATTCAGAAGCACCGATCAGTCATCAGCCCCAAAATCAACGGCTTCACCTCAGATATTTCTTTGTTGTTATCACATATCGCTACAGGACGACGATTGTGCACTATTAACCCCTTCAGCATCATGATCTAATTTAAATATTCTGGTTACCATTAGTAGATTTTCATTACCTTTAAACTACCTCTAGGAGTCACAGGGGTTAATACTATGTCAATAAACTCTATGAACAACACAACTCTTTCTTAAACTACATAACATCGACTAACTTCAGCCAGAATAACAGGAACAATGCTGTAACCATGTTTGTATTTTGTAGAATGTGCAACAATTCATTTTATTCAAGGGGTTTCTCTCTTTACATCAATCTCGTTGTTATCAACACCACCACATTTCATCTCCCTAGGCCCCCCCTCCCCCCACCATTACTCCTCCACCCCCCTCCACCATTACCCCTCCACCACCACCGTCCACCATTATCCCTCCACCATTACCCCACCACCACCACCCTCTACCACCACCCTCTACCATTACCCTGGCTCTTATCATTATCTTGGCTCAATACAGAAGATAGAGACTTTTTAGCAGAATATTCACTTCCCGGTTATGTAATGTTTGAGAAAAGCCGAATAAATAAAAATGGAGGTGGCGTTTTATTTTATATCAAAGAAAGTCTTAACCCGACCCTCTTGTCAAAACCTCAAATTGTGAACGTCGACACATCTTTTGTGCTAAGAAAGAATAATAAAGGTACAAAAATAATACTTGCATTAATATACAGACCTCCAGCTCAATCAGTGCAAACTGACCGAGAAATTTATGAACAAATTGCAGGTACCTTACCTTTGGATACCTTTGGATGTGTTCGCCGCTCTTCTAGCGGCACCAAGGAGCGCGACGCCCCTCCTTATGGGTGGTGATTTGGTGCAGTAGACTGTTTGAAGCGACAGCTCGTTCCCTTGCGAGGATGGGCTCGTCTGGCACTTTTTGCAGTTCGACATCTAGGGCTCTCTTGAAGTTGTCTAACGAGATGTCCCTCATGTCTCTTACTCGCCGTGGGAGTTTGTTGAAGAGACGTGGGCCTCTGTGTGATAACCAGCCCTCTTGCAGAGAGCCCATAGCACCCCTGTTATTCATCCGGGGGATTTCGCATTCCCAGCCTCTCCTATCACTGAATTTCATGACTATCGGAGTATGTAGGTTTGGTACTAAACCCTCTGCGATTTTCCATGTGTATATTATTAGGTATCGTTCTCTTCTACGTTCCAGTGAGTACAGATTCCGCGCTCTTAAACGCTCCCAATAGTGTAGATGTTTTATCGAACTTATATGCGAAGTGAAATTTCTTTGTACACACTCTACGTCATTTATTTCACCTGCTTTGTATGGGGATGTTAATACGCTACAGTATTCAAGCCGCGGTAGCACTAGAGATTTGAAGAGCGTTATCATAGGCAATTCACCGCGTGTTTTAAAAGTACGCAGAATCCAACCCGTTAGAAGTTTCGCAGCCGCCACTTTGACCTGGTTATGTACTTTGAAACCCATATTTTCAGACATTAATACCCCAAGGTCTTTCACACTGTCTTTCCGTTCTATTATGTGGTTAGATTCTGTTAAGTAATTTGTAATTTCTTTAACACCATTATTATCTCTGTACCGTATTAATTGGAATTTTTCCTCATTGAATTGCATGTTGTTTTCCCTGGTCCACTGAAACACTACATTCATGTCTTCCTGCAGTCGGCCCGTGTCCTCTTGTGTGTTTACTATCTTGCTTAATTTTGTGTCATCAGCAAAAGACGACACCATACTGTGTCTGGTGTTGGTATCTATGTCGCAAATTAGTATGAGGAACAGAAGGGGCGCTAGCACTGTTCCTTGGGGCACTGAGCTTTTGACATCCGAAGGCTCAGAAGTGACTTGGTTTACTGCTACCGATTGTTTTCGGTTTACGAGGAGATTGTATATCCACCATCCGATTTTCCCAGTTATACCTTTTGCTTTCAGTTTGTGGGCTATTATACCATGGTCACATTTATCAATTGCCTTAGCAAAATCGGTGTAAATGACATCCACGTTTTTCTTTTCTTCTAGCGCTTTAAGAATTTTGTCATAGTGTTCCAAAAGTTGTGAGAGACATGATCAGACATGATCAGACATGTAAGTAACTCACAAGATACCGTATTTTTTGGCGACTTTAATTTACCTGTGACCAAGTGGGGCGATACTCTTACTTCACACTCCGGACATGACTTGTATACGAACTTGCAAGAGAGTTCGCTTTATCAATTTGTTCGAACACCGACCCGTGGTAATAACGTTCTTGACATTGTACTTGCAACAAAAGAAGAATTAATAGAGAATTTGAATGTTGGTGATGAATTCAGTAACAGCGACCATCGTACGATAACTTTCACTTTAAACTTTACTATTAACGAACCAAATAGTAGCATCGAAAAAGTCCCTAATTTCAAGAAAGCAAACTTTCATAAACTTAGAGCTATGTTTAAAGAAACTGACTGGAGCTTTTAAATTAACAATAACGACATTAATACATCTTGGAAGTTATTCGAAACCACTTACCTAAAAGCAGTGCAAGACTGCATACCATCGAAAATACGGCGTCCAGGCCATAATAATAAGCCCAAATGGTGGAATAAAGATATTTCAAACTGCCTGCTTGCTAAAAAATTTGCTAATGTTAGATTAAAATCCTCACAAAATGACGAAGAAATGGGTGAAATTTGTAGAGCTACGACGCAAAGCCAAAAAGTTAATTAAGCAAAGGTAAAAGACCCTAGAGTTACATATTGCGAATCAAAGTAAAACAAACCCGAAAGAATTCTATAGTTATATCAGAAAGAAAAAAGTAGTTACTTCAACTGTTGGTCCAACAGTTGAAGTAACTACTTCAACTACTTCAACTACTTCAATGGAGAATACACCAAAGACGAAGTACAAATGAGTAATGCCCTCAATACCTTCTTTGCATCAGTTTTTACAACAGAAGACCTCAGTGATATCCCTACACCATCGCCGATTCAGATTGATAATTTAGATGTTCTAAGCAATATCACCGTTACAGAGAGAGAAGTATTAAATTGTTTAGATAAACTCAAGGTAAATAAAACGCCTGGACCTGATACAATCTCGCCTAGAGTTCTAAAGGAAGCTAAGGATGAGCTCTCCAAACCACTGACATTACTATTCAATAAATCCTTGCAGTCTGGAACTATGCCTGATCAGTGGAAGCTAGCCAACGTAACACCGATATTCAAAAAAGGCAGCAAATCCCTACCCAGTAACTATCGTCCAATTAGCTTAACCTCAGTTGTATGTAAAATGCTAGAAACGGTCATAAGAGACAGACTCATAAATCACTTAGAGGAAAATAACATACTTAAAGATACTCAACACGGCTTTCGTAAAAAACGTTCCTGTTTAACAAACCTCTTAGACTTCTTCCACGATATCCTCAACCTCTACGATGAGAGTAAAGCTGTAGATATTATATACCTTGATTTTCAAAAGGCCTTTGACAAAGTTCCCCACAAACGTTTACTGCTAAAACTAAAAGCGCATGGAATACAAGACGGTGTGTTGAAATGGATAGAAAATTGGCTCAGCGACAGAAAGCAAAGAGTAGTCATAAACGGTAAGGCATCTAAATTGACCAATGTAAGTAGCGGGGTACCCCAGGGATCGGTACTAGGACCAATTCTCTTTCTAATTTACATCAACGACATACTGTAGATGAGGGTCTCACCTGTACAATCTCAAAATTTGCTGACGATACAAAAATTGCAAATAGCGTACTCTCAAAAGATTAAGTTGACAATATGTAACACAATCTAGATAAATTGTCACATTGGGCCCAAATTTGGCAAATGAGTTTCAATGCGGATAAATATAAAGTACTACATATCGGATACCTAAATGAGAAAGCAAACTATTCGATGAATGGCACTCAGCTTATGAATGTAAACAGAGAAACCGATCTGGGAGTAACAAGATCGAGTAACCTAAAACCGAGTCAACAATGTTCAGAAGTTGTTAAGAAGGCAAACAAAATAATTGGCTTTATAGGCAGATCATTTGAGCATAAATCCAAAGACGTTATCCTAACCCTTTACAATTCCTTAGTCTGCCCTCTTCTGGAATACTGCGTTCAATGCTGGTGCCCTTATTACCAAAAAGACATAAACAAGCTAGAACGAGTTCAACATATAGTTACCAAAATGATACCTAGCCTAAAGAACAAACCATACGAAGAGCGTCTTAGAGAATTAAATCTATTTCCTTTAACCCAGCGCAGATTAAGAGGTGACTTAATTCAAGTGTTCAAAATCATTAAAGGCATCGACATTATGAACTGTAGTAAGTACTTCACTATCGACCAATCTAATTACACGCGGGGAAACGGTTGCAAAATTATTGGTAAATCTTTTAACTCATACGAATCTAAGAATTTCTTCTTCAATCGAGTTGTCAACTTGTGGAATGGGCTTCCCCGAGACGTTATAGACTGCAGCACTGTTGATTCATTTAAATTCCGCTTATACAAATATCTCGCATCAAATCCGCGACTGACTGCTTTTGTAAATGAATAACTTTATTTTATCCTCCCCTCAGTTACTAACCCATATGTCCCCTACTAACTTCCTAGTCCTGCCACGGACATTAGTTCCAGGGCAGTAGTTCCCTTTCCAATGTTCCCTTACCCCCTCTAAACCACTGTTTGGACACTTGATCCAAAGTGTTTTGGAGGACAAGCAGCCTAGAAGGGTCACTAGATCTGTTTTTGCTTGATTTCCTTTGTACTCCTTTGTACTTTGTGCTCCTTTGTACCCCTCTACCACCACCACCCACCATTACCCCTCCACCCACACACCCCATCCCCACCATTAGCCTACCTCTACCCTCCACCATTACAACCCCCAACCCCCACCATTCCCCCCCCCCCCCTCCTACGTAACCTCTACATTATACCCTCAGATATAAACACTGTCATCCCCCCCCCCCCCCCACCCAGTGGGAGAAATATGACCCTTCTGTTGACCCTAGGTAAGGTAGTTAATCGCCTACCGTTAGTAAACTGCTGACGCTACACGCTTTGTAATGGACTACCTAAAGGAGGGGGGGGGGGGTGAGGGGGAGGGAGTGGTGGAGAAGGTACGAGACATTGGAACTACGGTACACTCATAAACCTTAATGAGTATACCCCCATGTGAGTCTTTGGACCAAGAAATTCCAAAACTATACTACAAAAATGCCTTCTTAAGCTAATGGACGTTTGGTCCATTAGCTTATAATTTGAAAACTAATGGAGAAGGGGGGCCAGAAAAACGACCCATCTCCCCTTAATTGACTGTCGTTAGTACACTGCTGACGCTACACGCTATGTAATGGACTACCAAAGGGGAAGGGGGGGGGGGGGGGTACGAGACATTGGAACTACGGTACACATATAAACCATCATGAGTATACCCCCATGTGAGTCTCTTATGTGTCTTTGGGCCTACAGTAAAATGACATACTACACAACAAAAATGCCTCTCCATACCAACATCAGCTGATTCCCTTGCAAGCTAAATATGTGCTTGTGTGTGTGTGTGTGTGTGTGTGTGTGTAGAAAAATGTCTTGGTAAAGGCCGGTTTTTCCTAAACGGTTAGTTCACTATCACATGCCCAGAATATAATTGACACCTGAATAAAGCAAAACGTCTTAAAATCGCTAATCTAAAGGAGCGAAACTGTGAGGAATCCAAGAAGACCACCCCCAACTCAGATACGGTTAACACTATAAGGTTCAGACGTGTTGACTCATTGCTATAAAAAAGAAAATATCCCAGTTTGTTTATGATGATGACGGGATAGGGAGTCATCTGGTGTTGACATATTTGATAGTCTAGTACAAAGGAGTACAAAGGAAATCAAGCTACAACAGATCTAGTGACCCTTCTAGGCTGCTTGTCCTCCAAAACACTGAGGATCAAGTGTCCATACAGTGGTTTAGAGTGGGTAAGGGAACATTGGAAAGGGAACTACTGCCCTGGAACTAATGTCCGTGGCAGGATTAGGAAGTTGGTAGAGGACAGATGGGATAGTAACTGAGGGGGGGATAAAATTAAGTTATTTATTTACAAACCCAGTCAGTCGTGGGTTTGATGCGAGATATTTGTCTAGGCGAAGTTTAAATGAATCAACGGTGCTGCAGTCTATAACGTCTTGGGGAAGCCCATTCCACAAGTTGACAACTCGATTGAAGAAGAAATTCTTAGATTCGTGTGAGTTAAAAGATTTACCAATAATTTTGCAACGTTTCCCTGCGTATAATTAGATTGGTCGATAGTGAAGTACTTACTATAGTTCATATTGTCGATGCCTCTGATGATTTTGAACACTTTAATTAAGTCGCCTCTTAATCTGCGCTGGGTTAAAGGAAATAGATTTAATTCTCTAAGACGCTCCTCGTATGGTTTGTTCTTTAGGCTAGGTATCATTTTGGTAACTCTACGTTGAACTCGTTCTAGCTTGTCTATATATTTTTGTTAATAAGGGCACCAGGATTGAACGCAGTATTCCAGAAGAGGACGGATTAAGGAATTGTAAAGGGTTAGGATAACGTCTTTGGATTTACGGTCAAATGACCTGCCTATAAAGCCAATTATTTTGTTTGCCTTCTTAACAACTTCTGAACATTGTTGACTCGGTTTTAGGTTACTCGATATCGTTACTCCCAGATCGGTTTCTCTGTTTACATTCTTAAGCGGAGTGCCATTCATCGAATAGTTTACTTTCTCATTTTGGTATCCGATATGTAGTACTTTACATTTATCCGCATCGAAACTCATTTGCCAAATTTGGGCCCAACATGACAACTTATCTAGATTGTGTTGCATATCGTCAACTTGTTCTTTTGAAAGTATGCTATTTGCAATGTTTGTATCGTCAGCAAATTTTGAGATTGTACAGGTGAGACCCTCATCTATGTCGTTGATGTAAATTAGAAAGATAATTAGTCCTAGTACCGATTCCTGGGGTACCCCGCTACTTACATTGGTCCATTTAGATGCCTTACCGTTTGTGACTACTCTTTGCATTCTGTCGCTGAGCCAATTTTCTGTCCATTTCAATACACCGTCTCTCACTTGGGGGGGAAGATACAATAGTCAAGCTCATGACGACGACGATATAATTAGACTTGTACGTATGTATGTACAGTATGTATATACAAAGGCACATACCCCATAGCTGGGGGTGGCCGACTAGAGATAGAGCCCGAAAAAAGGAAAAAAAAGACACACACACATCTAGCTTGTCGCCCAGGAGAAGACTCAGAG
>JBAKBP010027113.1:0-30640 GCA_037953745.1 Lithodes maja
ATATATATACTGTATATATATACAGTACATATAGGTGCGGCCGGATTCGAACTCACGATCTGTTTGACCAAACAAGGCTAAAATTATTTCTGTATGTAGTTTTGTGAGCTTCAAAGTAATTTATATATATATATTGAGAATATATCACAAACACACGTGAGCCACTAAATGTTTCTAATCTCTCAGTGGGGATCGAACCGTCGACCATCAGGACGATAGCCGACGCTTTAATCAATTACACCACGGCAGTATATATATATATATACAGCATATATAAATATATACACCCAATTCTAAATCAATGAGGTTTTCTAAATATATACCACCTCATACAATAAACTATATACCACTTGTGTTAGCTATAAGTGTTCTGTTATGCACACACAAAGTTAGCAGCTCGGTGTTAAAGTCTCTCTCTAAAGTAAAGGTGATGCTCCGCTCGGCTTAGAGTGGAGTACGATATATTACATTGTTTTTTAATATCCTTTATTATTAGTAGTAAAATTATAAGGAAGAAGAAAGTCATAGTTATTTATCGATATATATATTTATTTAAACATTTATTTATTTAGATATTTATAGTTTTGAGTGGGGTATTCATATTTGTTTTCACCAACTCCCCAATTAATTTACAAAATAAACCTAACTAATGAAATCAATGGAAGTTATGAATACATGTGGTACTCCCAAGGACTCGAACCTAGGATACTCACACCCAAATTCTGCACGCTAAGCATTAGGCTATCAAGACAGTTATAATAAATTTTACATAGTATTTTATTAACCAATAATATTAGCAAAATCAGAGCAAGAAGCTGTGCAGTGGTAAACCCCCTGGGGCGGTTGAGCACACCCAGATTCTGGGAAGCCGTTTTAGCAAGAGTGGTAATATGGTCTTTCCAAGAGAGATCAGAAGAAAAATAGACACTGAGAATGCTGAGAGAAGATGAAGGGTTGATTTTTGTGTATTGTTGAAGTACTGTATATGGGATAGTCCTGTGGGAGTTCTTGACGGGTAGATAAATGGAGAAATTGGGCTTTCTGGAAGCATATGAAAGCAACAAGATTTTCTCTGCCCCAATTGGAAATGGATGATGGATCAGAAGATTGGCGTGCCAAGGCTCTTTTACGTGAGTTTTGGAGTGATTGCATGCTGGGACGTTCTGAAAAAATTGTTGAATAGTGTAAGGTAGAGTCGTCAGCATATGAGTGTATAGGACTAGAGGTAGGCTACAGTTGATAGGATCGTTGATGAATATTAGAAAGAGAATTGGAGATAGGACAGAACCCTGAGGAACACCTGAGTTGATAGGAGGAAGTGAACGATGGCCGTCCACAACTGCAGCTATGGAACGGCTAGAAAGGAAATTAGAGATAAATTCACAGATGGAGGGATAGAAACTGAAGGTTAGTTTAGAAATTAGAGATTTGTGCCAGACTTTATCGAAGGCCTTTGATATGTCTAGCACAAGCGGCAATAGAAAAGGTCTCACTGAAGTCCCGAAAGGAGGATAAACACGAGTTAGTAAGATATGAAAGAAGATCACCAGTAGAGCGACCCATAAGGAAGCCATACTGGCGATCTGAAAGTAGATTATGAGAAGAGAAATGCACAAGACATTTTTAAGTAAGAGCAATTGGACGATAGTTGGAGGGTTGAGAGAGGTCACCCTTGTTTGGGACAGGTTGAATAAGAGCAAACAAAAATTTGCCTAGGCAGCATGGAAGCACAGTTTTTTAGTACAACAGGAGGAACACCATCCAGACCGTATGCCTTCTTAGTATTATGCCCAGAGAGGGTGGAAAGTACATCTTTAGAAGAGTTTAGGATATTAGGCATAAGTAGGAGTGAGGAAGGTGGAGAAGGAGAAATAGCACCGGAATCATCCAAGGTGGAGTTTCTAGCAAAAGTTTGGCGAAGAGTTCACCTTTGTCAGAGGAAGAAGTTATGGTTGTGCCATCAGAGAGGAAAAAGGGAGGGAAAGACGAGAAAGAAAAATTGTTGAAGAGGTTTTTGGCTAGATGCCGGAAAGTTTGGGAAGAGGTAGAGTTGATAGTTCATTGCATTTATTAATGATGAAAGAGTGTTTTTGAGTCGAAGAACAGATTTGGCTTGATTAGGAAGAATGAGATTCTTTAGTTTGAAGGTGTTGGTACAGTTTGAATGCTTCCTCTTTGTTGTGGACAGCAGTAGAACAAGCGTGAGTAAACCAAGATTTTTTTGCATTAGTCTGAAAGAAAGAAAATGGAATGTATGCCTACATGCCCAAGAGGATTACCTCGGCAATGCGTTCAGCACTCTCCAAGGGAAGCAAAAATCATTCTATGGGAGATCAAAGAAATACTGCCGGCTGGGAGGATCAGGTGGCCGTATCGGAGAGATAGGACAAGTGACAGAGATAAGTTTATGGTCGGAGGAGTCCAAAGGAGAGAAATGATCGACAGTATAAGAGGAAGGGATAGAAGTTAAAAACAAGTCAAGAATGTTGGGCCGATCTCCGAAGCGATTTAGGAAATGGGTGGGTTACTGAACCAACAGCTCTAGGTCATTTAGGATAAAAAAATGTAGGCTTGTTCACCAGATTGGTCAGTGGAGTGAGAGGAGGGCCATTGGTGGTGGGGAACTAAGTCTACTTTAAGTTGTTGTTATTTTTGTCGTATTTTAGGGAAGGAAGCAACTTTTGGTCACTAAAAACCCTGTTGAGGATGATTTTGTCTGGACTGGCATTATAGTCAAGTGATTCGACCTGACTGTTTAAGTAAATTGATTGTACATAAAATAACTACGTTTTTGCAGGGGTTACGACAATAGTTCCTTTTTTTTTTCTATGTGAATGAGGGAGACAATAGGCAAATCTGCCCATGAGTGCCTCCCCCAGAGTAAAAAGAGTGATGGCCAAAATTAAGGAATGTTCAAGCCAAAATGTCTGGACACACAGAGTTTGAAACAATTTAAGTCATAGGATGAGGGGAAGATGGATTCAGGGAGAAAGTTCCAGAGCTCAGCTATTGAATAGAAGAAAGATTGGGAATATCGTTTCACTCTTGAGTTGGAAAGTTGCACAGAGTAGGGATGGGATTGTGTTGCAAGACAATTTAAAGCTAGAGTCCCAGGTTGAATAAGCCTTTTCCAGGAATCTGCGAGAATCTGTGAGAGTCAGACTCGCATTCTTAAACAATTCTTTCCCTTTGCGACAACATGAATGGGCAAAATAAGTTGGAGAATTTAGTTATCTTTAAAAATGGGTGTGCTAATTTGTCTAATCTCTGTAAACAACACTGTATTCGTTCGATATCAGCCGCTGGGAAGGGATAAAACAAATTTAAGAATACCACCCTCAGTCTCGGATTCAAGCACAGGACTCACCTCCCAGCCTCAGCAATTAGCAGGTATCGAAGTATCTCTCTTAACCTCTTTCACTACCACAGATCCTTCTTAAGCTGCACACAATTGTCTAAATATAGCTAGAATAAGATATGAAAGACGTCGCCTGGAGTGGCTTTGGTGTGTGTTATTAGTCTATATACATCAAAATGATTTCGGACTCTTGTGATTGGAAGGTCAAATCAGGTGAAGGTATTGAGGGATAAGCCTTTACAACAGCACCTTGTATCTACTTTTGGAAGAGTGTTGAGTGTTTAAGGGGTGTTGGAGAGAGAGGAAGCTGTTGGAGTGGCTTTATTATGTGTACCTATTAGTCTATGATACTCTATATACATCAAAAAGTCTTTTTATTTTATTTTTTGTAGTAATTAAGGGATGAGGTCACGAGGAATGGAACCTTTTAACTCAGTCATAGACCTATTTTACTGTTAGGCGATCGGAACAGAGGCAAGGGGTGTGAGGATATTGCCCAAACATCTCCACCAGCCGAGAATCGAACTCGGTCCTCCCAGTTAGAAACCGAGCGCTCTACCAATGTCGCTACTGGTCACCCTCCATCAAAACGTCTTCGGATTCATGTGGTTGGAATTCTCAGTCATAAAGGATCTGGTAACACTGACACCAACGTTCATTTATGGAACCTGTGACCTGGCAACACTGATTGACCAAATTCAGGAGCCGTGACGAATAAGGCAAACGTCCCCCCTTCGCCCTCGCCACAAACCCACCCCCCTAAAACACCTATAATAAAATGTCTGTGGATTCCTGGGGCCCCATAGAAGGGTCCTCATGGGGCCCCCTGCCTGGTCTGGGCCCGGAGTGGCTGATAAAGTCCTGTGCCAGTAAGTGGGGGTACCAGGTGATGTTGACCAATGGATGTGGGTTGTGGGGGGAGAACAGAGGAGCCACATATATAAACAACAAAGCTGAGGTTAGTAATTTACCACACTTTTCATGGCGAGCCACCAATTTTTTTTTACCGAAAAATGTACATAGGCCTAGCCTAGGGCTAGGCTAGATTGTAGGCCCTAGGGCCTAGGCCTATGTATAGCCTAGCGGCCTAGCCTAGAACCTAGAAGTCGTATTTAGCTTAGCCTAGGCCTAGCAAGATACCAATACTCCAATAGGCCACTGCGAAATGAGCATGAATTTATTTCTGGCAAGTGATGGCCACGGGAGCAAGACGTTTCGCAGCAAGTGACGGTTCGCCTTACGCGGCGAACGAGCCCGGACGATAATTGGAACTGCGGCGAACTGTCCCACACCAGCTACTAAATCAAGATGCTTAACTTTAATACCCCTAGTGTCGTGGGAAAGTAGCTAAATTGACACTGACCAACACGGGTTTATTATTATTATTTTTGTATTAGCCTAATATTGTTAGCCTATGCCAGGTTTTTACTGGGGCTGATTGGTTTGAATAAATGGATTCTTCCTAACTGAAGTAGAAATCTTTTGACCACAGACACAGAAAGTAATAGTAGGCTATTTCTTAATAAACTGAATAAAATAGTCTAATAGTTGCCAGAACACAATATAGCCTACTGGACGGGTTAATATCAGCTAGCCAAACATATAAGTATATGATACTTTAATGATAGCCTATATAATTACCACTAAACCCAGTAGGCTACACTACACCAATTTAGGAATTTGACCACTTGCGAGTTTCAGGCTATAAGGAAGTTGGAGTTGAAGCTGTAGACATCGATTGTAAACAGAAATGCAATAATAATGTAGGTTTCTGATGGCTAAAGGGTATATGTTGAATTGGATTCTATGTATATATAAATGAACTTCAACCGTATTTAAGCTGGTAATCCTGCTAAATATCGATTTCTACAACTCCAACTTCTTTATAGAACGAAACTCGCAAGTGGTCAATTGAGCCTAGATAGTACCGGTACCGCCGGTACGGTAATACCTGCATAATTACACTAGCCTATACCAAAAATATCGCTAATTAGTATATTTTGTATTGGAATACAAAATATAAATATATTTAAGAAAGTTAAAACAAAAAAATATTCAGAATAAAAGGTGTGGAAGAACTGAATGCATAATCGTATTTTGGATGGTGAACTAAAAAGTCTGCTTACCGGTACCGGTCCATATATTAAAAGTAAGCAGTATTGGTAGGGAACACTGCTGTAAGACAAGTGACAAAAGCTGGAGTTTATAGGCATATCCTATTGTAGTTGTTGTTCCCTAAGCTGCTGCGAACTGTCTCATTGCAGTTAAACTAATCTGCTGCGAACCGTCTCATTCATTTGCTGCGAACAGGCATAACCGATTCTGATAAATCTACAGTTATACTACCCCTATTTTGTCGCTATTCTGTTGGTACTAATGGGTTAATATTATTAGTAGTAGACTTAGTATGGTTTGATGATGCGCGGAAATTTATATTTGACTTGAAATAGATACATTGAAGTATTACAAACCTTCGCAAACCCATAAACAGGGAACGTGAGCAGGGTTTAGACCGTTGCGCACCCATAAACAGTGAACGTGAGGGGGAGTTTAGACCGTCGCGGAAACTGGTTACTTTTCGGTTAGGTTAGGTTAAGTTAGGTTAGGTTAGGCTAATGTTAAAAATACTAAAATGCGACGGTCCTCGGTATTAAACAAGACTGTATATCAAAGAAAAAATAAAAACAACAACAAATAACCTGAAAAACTTGTATCTGGTTGGTGATATTTTTTTATCAAAATAAGTTTTTTCCAGTTTCCGCGTCTGCTGAACCATCCAAAAACACGCTAAAAGGCGTGTTTTGAAGGGGGGGGGTGGTGGGGGAGGGGTAGTATAACTGTAGATTTACCCCGATTCTGACCGAACCTGAGGCGAAACGTCACTTGCTGCGAAACTTCTCGACCCCGATGGCCACACCTTCGGCTTCGGGGATCACGGCGTCAGGCAATAGATAGATAGGCCTAGATATCCTAGGCCTAGTGAGACAGCAATTTAGGCCTAAGGGCTAAGGAAGATCGGCAAGAATGTTAAGTGCGGGCGTACCGCCAGCCTTGTTTACACTACGCGTAGTGGCGTCGGACCTTTGCCATCATGTTCCCGTCTATTTTGACTGACTTTGGATATAAAAATACATTAGCCTAACCAAACTACCTAACCTAACCTAACCTAGTATTCATGTAGTAATGACAGGGGGCAAATAGCAGAAAATATAGTGTCGAAATAGACGGGAACGTAACTGCGAGCGCACAAGATGACGACCATACGCCCGATCACTACATCCATCCCGATCAGCCTTCGGCCGAGACATTTTTGTACCGTAGCCTACTGATAGGCTAAATGGGAAAATATTACCAAAACTAGGCTAGGCCTAGTCTTACCATTAGCCTAATTTTTCCATATTTTTTCTATTGTTTTAGGACGCCTGGACGTGGGGTGGGTATTTGCACCCGACCTTTCACCCGACCGTGTAAATAACACTGAACGGTATTTGCACCCGATCGTCATCTTATTTTGTGATACCGAAAATAATACAGACCCACATAGGCCTACTGTATATTGCTTGAATTTCATTATTGTCCTTAGGGCTTAGGCTATCTAAAATTACTGTTCTTGTTTTGTTTTTTTATGAATCTCCCATCATGTAACGAAAAGCTTGTAGAACATTTTGAATCATTTCACCAGTTTCATTTCTCACAAATACATACCGGTACATCTCAGACACAATTCTACTCAACTTTGCCCTTTTCTTCATAGGCCTATTTCAAATGTCTTGCAAACTGCAAAGTAACTATTTTGGAATACTTGCTTGATACAAGAGACTTAAGTTGCTTGTTTGCTGGTTGCATAATTAATCACTTCACTAATCTCTTCGTTGATCATCTATCTGTCAAACGGCAATGTTGGCTGTAGTATAATTGCAGTTCTAAGTTTACTTCATGATTGCAAATTAGATTTGCTTGTGTCACAGTGTCAGCTTAAGACAATCTTTTGATGCAGACAGGGACACTATAGATGGTAGATAGGCTACCTTTGTTTTATCGGTTGACCCATCCCCTTCTTTATTGGTTCTCATTAGGCCTAGTACACACGTACAAATGTGACAGAGGCATATTTAAGTGCAGCTGGCCGTGGTGTCTCTCAGTGCTTATTATCCGCTTCAATAGTAGCCTACATCAAAACTTTACTTGGTAAGATCCTGTGCAGCGGGAGGAACTGATTTTCAGATGCCTATTTACTAAGAAACATTGAACAATATCTTTAACCTAACCTAACCAAAACCTAACCTAGTATATTAGTGGACTATTTATTAATGTAAAATGTAAAAAAAAAATTGTAACATTACCAAATTATTGAGATATATGTACAGGTCCACCCGCTACACAGGATTATACCCTTTACTCTATAGGCCTACACTTCCAGATTTGTTTTATTTATTTAGCCTATTTATTTTAATTTATTTTTTTAATTCCATAAATAACTTTTAATTTGTTCAAATGTTGTAAAGTTGGTAAACGTAACAACCTCAGTAAACACGTCCGTGCAGTCGGTCTTTGTAATTGCTGCCATGGCTTGATTGATGAATGATGATCATGGCTGAGTGAAGACTGAACATCTGATATGCAAGAAAGGCCTAGCCTATAGCAATTGCCTATGAAAAATTAAGAAAATTAAACGTAGTGCTTCTTTATGAAAAAGAACAAGGTATTCCGCTCACTGGTTCACATGTATTATTCAATCAGTGAAATCTATAGTGTATGGCAATTTAACAAAAACTGAACTGAGTGATACCTTTTGATACCTTTTGATGTGTTCGCCACTCTTCTAGCGGCACCAAGGAGCGCGACGCCCCTCGTTATGGGTGGTGATTTGGTGCAGTAGACTGTTTGCAGCGACAGCTCGCTCCCTTGCGAGGATGGGCTCTTCTGGCACTTTTTGCAGTTCGACATCTAGGGCTCTCTTGAAGTTGTCTAACGAGATGTCCCTCATGTCTCTTACTCGCCGTGGGAGTTTGTTGAAGAGACGTGGGCCTCTGTGTGATAACCAGCCCTCTCGCAGAGAGCCCATAGCACCCCTGTTATTCATCCGGGGGATTTCGCATTCCCAGCCTCTCCTATCACTGAATTTCATGACTATCGGAGTATGTAGGTTTGGTACTAAACCCTCTGCGATTTTCCACGTGTATATTATTAGGTAACGTTCTCTTCTACGTTCCAGTGAGTACAGATTCAGTGCTCTTAAACGCTCCCAATAGTGTAGATGTTTTATCGAACTTATATGTGAAGTGAAATTTCTTTGTACACTCTCTACGTCATTTATTTCACCTGCTTTGTATGGGGATGTTAATACGCTACAGTATTCAAGCCGCGGTAGCACTATAGATTTGAAGAGCATTATCATAGGCAATTCACCGCGTGTTTTAAAAGTACTGTACGCAGAATCCAACCCGTTAGACGTTTCGCATCCGCCACTTTGACCTGGTTATGTACTTTGAAACCCATATTTTCAGACATTAATACCCCAAGGTCTTTCACACTGTCTTTCCGTTCTATTATGTGGTTAGATTCTGTTAAGTAATTTGTAATTTCTTTAACACCATTATTATCTCCGTACCGTATTAATTGGAATTTTTCCTCATTGAATTGCATGTTGTTTTCCCTGGTCCACTGGAACACTACATTCATGTCTTCCTGCAGTCGGCCCGTGTCCTCTTGTGTGTTTACTATCTTGCTTAATTTTGTGTCATCAGCAAAAGACGACACCGTACTGTGTCTGGTGTTGGTATCTATGTCGCAAATTAGTATGAGGAACAGAAGGGGTGCTAGCACTGTTCCTTGGGGCACTGAGCTTTTTTTGATAATTAATGAAATTCTGCTCACTGCTTCACATACTGTATTTATTCTGTATTTGTCAGCTTCACTTTGTTATAATGTTCGTTTTGCTATACTGTATTTACGTCTGTATCGAAATACAGTACTGTACTTATAAGACGACTCATAAGACGAAGATCGGGTGCAAATGCCGCAGAGTGTTATTTACACGGTCGGGTGCAAATACCGCTCCTGGTATTTTCACGGTCGGGTGCAAATACCCACTCCGATTGTTTTATGGCCTAGGTAGGCCTATTCATATTTTTTCCAAGTTATTCATAGCCTAGGCCTATAAGCTAGGTTTTAATTTAGGGAAAATTAATTGGCAAGAATGTTAAATGCAGGCGTACTGCCAGCCTTGTTTACACTACGCGTAGTGGCGTCGGACCTTTGCCATCATGTTCCCGTCTATTTTGACTGCCTTTGGATACAATAATATGTTGAGGGGGGGCTTTGCCCCCCCTCACCCTCCCATGACATAATGTCATCATCATATATATTGCCAGCAGGGGGCAAATTACCGAAAAAATTGCCATCAAAATAGACGCGAACTTAACCACGGCTGCACGGCGATCGACAAATGTAAACATGGCGGCAGGGAAGGCGTCGGACCTTTGCAATCATGTTCCCGTCTATTTTGAATGCCATTGGATACAATAATATGTTGAGGGGGGCTTTGCCCCCCCCTCAGCCCCCCATGACATATTGTCATCATCATATATATTGCCAGCAGGGGGCAAATAACCGAGAAAAAAATCGCCGTCAAAATAGACGCGAAGGTAACCGCAGCAATCGCCCCATGTAAACAATGACGACCGTACGCCCGGAATCTACATCCATCCCTAAGTGGATTCCATTGTTTACATAAGGCGATCGCCGCGGTTAACTTCGCGTTCTTTGACTCAAAACTTAGTTTTAAAAAGCAAATTGATCAAATAGGCAAAACTTGCAACTACCAGATTCGTAACCTAGATGCTGTCCGAAAATTGCTGGACAAACAGTGTCTTTTGACACTGATTCACTCTCAAATAATGTCTCGCATAGACTACTGTAACTCTCTATGGTTTGACCTACCCAAATATTTGCTACGAAAACTGCAGTCAGTAATATATCGTGCTGCTCGACTGGTTTTTGGCCTCCCACCTAGAACGCCTACTACATCGAGTTTGATTGAGTTGCATTGGCTCCCGATCAAGGCCAGAATTGAGTTCAAGCTTTGTCTTATGGTGTTCAAAGGGGTTAAGTATGGTGAGCCTAAATACCTGGCTGAACTTTTGCTCCCCCAACGGGATCGACCTTGTATGTCTCTGCGCAGTGGGGATGATCTTTTGAGATTGGATGAGCCTATCGTTGCTTATCAGTCGGCTTTTGTATCTCGTGCTTTCTCCCACACGGCTCCAAGGTTGTATAATGAGTTGCTGGACTGTATTAAGCAGTCAATATCTGTCGAGTCCTTCAAGAAGCATTTAAAGACCTTTATGTTTCAAAAGTGTTACGACCTGGAGAATGGTGTAGTGACAGATGATTATAGAATTTAGTGGTTATAATTATGTAAATTGTGTTGTAAATATGTTAATGTAGTTTTATTGAAATTGTGTTTTGTGTTCGAGCGCTTGCAAATTCATTTTGATGATTGAGCGCTCTTTTAACCCTCCAGCCCCGGCTATGTATTATATATATATTCCTCGAAATCCGGGTGTTTTGGCCGAAAAACGTCTAGGCTAGGCTACCGTATATTCGTTAATCAGACTGCTTCCCGCATTCCCGCGCATCCCCAAGCGTAGCTGTGTTACTTACCTGTAGAATGGCATTAAGTAGAGCTCTCTAAGTTAACTGGTTGAGCTGTGATGATGATTTCATTGGAGATAACTTTATGGCCAAAACAGCCACTTTACACCACTTTTCGATACTTAACAACAACATACAGGCACACAAGAACAAGCGACGCTCTCCTTTTTGTGGCCGGAGATGCGGAGCGTCGGTCCAGCCGGCTGTTGTTTACATGCGTCGGACCGACGCCGCGCACAGCAAGCTCACAGGCTGTGACGTCATGGGTGTTTAAGGGACCATCCGGGTTTCTGTTACATGCTTTTTTATGGGCGTTCAAGAGCCCATCCGGGAACGGAGGGTTAAGTAAGTAAAATTATTATTATTATTTTGACGGCGATTTTTTCGGTTATTTGGCCTCTGCTGGCAATACATGTATATATGATGAGACAATATGTCATGGGGGGGTGAGGGAGGGCAAAGCCCTTGCTCAACATATAATTGTATCCAAAGGCAGTCAAAATAGACAGGAACATGATGGCAAGTGTCCGACGCCGCTCCGCGTAGTGTAAACAAGGCTGGCTGCACGCCCGAATTCTACAATCTACAGTACCCGAGTTTTGCCGCCGTCATTAGGGAATGTAATACTGTAAGGGATTTTTTTTTTTTTTTTACAGTACCTGTACTGTACTTTATATAGTGCACATAAAATTTATTTCCGGTGGGTTGCAACAAATTTGAATATGATCTTTGCAACATCCTTATTCTATAATAGCCTCCGGGTATTCTGCAGAACAACAAATGCTCAATTACGGGATTCCTGTCTTATGGCGTGAGCGTGACTCACCCGCATAGCCTAGCGGTTACTCACCAAAAAAAAAAAAAAACGGCAACCTGTTTTTGCCTCCTTAGATATCTATCTAGACTATTGCCTGACACCGTGATCCCCGAAGGTGTGACCACGAACGAATCGCCCCCATGCACCTCTGTCCCCAGTCAGTCGACGCCCCTCCTCCCAACCAGCACCGCCTTCATCCATATACTTCCTCACTCCATCCTTCCACCTTTCTTTCGGTTTACCTCTCCCTCTCTGTCCCTCCACCTCGCTCTCGTACACCCTCTTAGTCATTCTCTCGCTTTCCATATGTTCCATATGGCCGAACCATCTCAAGGTGTTCCTTTTCACACTTTCCAGCACATCTACCTCCACACCACACCTCCTTCTTACTTCCTCATTCATCTGTATGAGGATCACAATAAGTCAAGGGGGGGTGGGGGGTGCGGCCCATCATGTATCTAATTTACCCCACAATTTCCCTCGCCTACTGTAGGAGCGCGATTCACCCAATACAGTAAATGGAGCCGTTTGATGCCGTATCTTCAGATTGATGGATAATGGGTAAGTTAATGCAAATCCTCCACTCAAACCATAAAAAACAATAATAAAACTCTACATTCCTTGAAGAAAAAAAAAGCGTGGTGCATAAGGCCAATGTAGTCTTGTTGAACGGTACCAGTATTATTGTACAGGCCTCCCTCACTATCCGATGGCCCAATTCAGGATATCATTATAGGTTTTTAGGCGTTTGTGTTTGGGTTTTGGCTGGTCCCAGAACGCATCCCCATTTACCCCATTAATTTAAGGGTTCGCAGTACATTTCTTCTATTCAAGATCGGGTTTTCAGGAACGTAACCCAATCGTAAATAGAGGGAGACCTGTATATCTATCTATTGCCTGACGCCGTGATCCCCGAAGGGGTAGCCACGAACGAATCGCCCCTGTGCACCTCTGTCCCCAGTCACTCGTCGCACCGCCTTCGTTCATGTACAGTACTTCCTCACTCCATCCTTCCACCTCTCATTCGGTCTACCTCCCCCTCTCTGTCCCTCCACCTCGCTCTCGTACACCCTCTTAGTCATTCTCTCGCTTTCCATACGTTCCATATGGCCGAACCATCTCAAGTTGTTCCTTTTCACACTTTCCAGCACATCTACCTCCACACCACACCTCCTTCTACCTGTATATGATGATGACAATAAGTCCTGGGGGGTGAGGGGGTGGCTCAAGCTATTATTGTATCCCACGGCCTGTAACAAAACAATTTACCCAACACCTGGCCGTGGGATACAATAATGAGTTGATTATTATCATCATCATATATATTTATGACTATGACTGATGACTATAAGCTTTAACCCTTCCTACCCGGGCTGCCTTAGGTAAGGACAGCACGAAAGAAGGGCCGCTACCCGGTATGCCTTATCTAAGGCATGAGCTTAATAGCCTAATTAAGCTTGGTCCGAACGCCGTGCGTACGACGTATGTCAACAAACCCAAGCGTTCGTCACCGCACCTCCGAAATCAAGAAGGAGAAGACTCCTCAATGTTATTGTTATGACGTCATGACGAAATTAGTGTCTAAAAAGCCCCCATATTGGCAACATCTCTGCAATATTGGCTCCACTGAAATCGTCATCACAACTGAACCAGTTGACTTACAGAGCTCTACTCAATGCCAAAATACAGATTGAAAACCGCACTACGATTATAGATGAGTGGGAAAGTTCTAGCAGTGAAAATAAACATAAATACGGTAGCCTAGGCCTAGACGTTTTTCGGCCATATCGCCCGGGTAGGGGCGACCGTCATTAGCTAAGACTGCCCGGGTAGGAAGGGTTAATATTTTTTATTTATTTTTATTTTTTTTTAATGGAAAAAATTTACGTTACTGTGAGCGCTCGTGAATCTACTTGGATAATTGGCGCTTGAACAAATATAATACCAGCATATTATTTTTATGTACCAACAGGAGCAAATAACAGCTGGCCTTGGGATAATTTTGTATAAATCAATAAGGGAGTTTGAAAGTAATCTTGATAAAGCATGGGGAAGACAAGATTTGAAGTTTGATTATAAAACAAAAATACAGAATAGTAAAAATGTTGCGTCTGCTACCCCCGCCGCCGCCAACACCTTGAACAACCGCAGCCGTGCAAGTACTGGTACTGAGCTGGATACACAGGCCTAGTTTGCCTTTTTCCAGAGGATCTACTGTAAGAAACTGTAAGAAATAAAGAAGTACTGTAGTCAAATTGGATGCGGCCGTATGACTTTTGTAAACAAAACGACGCGCACGCCCGCTAACAATCCTTACCAAGAAAATATCCCAAAGACCCCCCTGTGAGACCAATTCGTACATTTTTCAGTAGAAAAATGTAGCCTGTTCCTCCTAAATTACAGGCTTGCTATCGATCGCCAAGAAAAAAATGACGCCTAAAAGGCACGAAAGGTCTTAATATTGACAAAGAAAATGGGAGAAAATCTTGAAATCGTCAAACTAATGGGGCAAACTTGGTAAAATCTCAAAAACTAATGGGGCTAAGCATGAAAGAAAAGGGGGTTCAGCTTAAATAAACACTAATACAGTACTTCCCCTTAAGGGAGCCCACCTCGCTGTTGTTCTCTTTCTCTCCCTCTGTCTTTGGCTTGTATCCATCCGGCCCTATTCAGCCTACTGTTTTAAGACGTTTATCCCTATCCAGGTGTCGATTTCTTCCTGGTGAGCGGTAGCAAGCCAGCATATATATATTTTTGTTTTGACAGCAAGCTAAATTTGTACATTTTTTTGATAGAAATATGTCTCCAGCGAAGCCGGATTTCTCCATACAATGCTGGCTCGCTATCGTTCGCCAGGAAGAAATCTACACCTGGACCTTTCAGCTGAAGAAGGTGACTGTCAATACTCTAGTCCGGCCCCAGTTCAACAGTAGTGTCCCCTCCCCCGAGCATACCGTCCCAGACCAAGGCTAGTTCGGTCTTAAAGCACATCGACCAGGGGATGTACCCCCCCCCAACACAGCCTTTCAGCCTAACGCCGTTTGCTAGAATGAACTGAGCCATTTGATTGCGCAGGGACGGTCGATTAGGAATCAGGAGCGCGTTCAAGAGCACTAATTTTAGCGCCCGGTTGGCGCTATAGGCTTACTGAACGACATTGGGCGCGCATACGGTCGCTTCCGGTTGCTCATCCAGCGCACAGCCTTTTGAGGAGTGACGCCGTGAGGCGCGCAGACAATACATCTTTAGAATTCGTCTTTAGCGCTAGCAGACAAATTATTCTAGACCATATGCACATACAATCACTTAAAAACATAGACTATTCATGTTAGTATGTGTTATTGTTTACTTTAAAACATTTATATTAAATTTTCGATCAAAATATTGACACAAATATACATCTTTATGTTTGGATAGGAGACGTAGAGGATCCGCATGTATTGAAGTGGCGGACGAAAATAACATATGACAAACTTTATGAACGAATTTGCTTTCTTTCATATATACTTTATTGTAGAATGTAATAATCAAAAATATGGTTACTAATAAATATTAATATGTATTTTAGGCCAATGAGATGCTATAATTTAATAGCCTAGCATGCTTTAGGCCTAATTACTTATGGATATTACAGGATACATATCCTAGTACAGTAAAAGTCCGTTAATCCGACGACCGATGATTCGAATCTCCCAATAGTCCGAATTTTTCAATTTGAGGCCAAATCCAAATTCACCCGATGGTCCGAATTTCAAGAAGTCCCAAAGTCCCCTTTTTGAGGCATTAGTCCACTCAAATGACACATAATGGAGCACACACACATATCATATGTTCATGAAATCACTTTAAAAGTTTACCATTGTCATTGTAGCCTATTACCTACTTCAAAACATTCAGATTAATGGTCAAAGGAAGCTACTGATATAAACGTAAACACCTTCTTCTTCTTCTTCTTCCACATCGTATGCTAGAGAGTTTGTTTTGCTCTTGAACGCATCCTTGGGACGCTCCGATGCGCTACTGGCTTGCACCGCATTTTCTGCAAGCGCATTCAGTCTTGAGCTTGAAAACGCACCTTTGGACGTTCCGATATGCTACTATTTATAGTTCAGTGATCGGAGCGTCCCAAGGGTGCTTTCAAGACAACAAGACAAGGGTGCTTTCAATACAATATAATATAACAGAGCACGTCACAAAAGGAAAATCACAAAATGAAAATTACAAGAACCTCTCAGGGAAGTGCCGTTGTTAACCCTCCAGCCCCGGGGGCTATAGCTTATGACTGTACTGCTGTACCGGGGGTTTTGAGGATTTTTTACCTATGTTAACTACTCTGTAAATGAATGAATATTGCATGTAATGTTGTGAATAAAAAAAAATAATGTTCCACAAACCTTCCTCTGTCGAATGGCGTTGAGTAGAGGTCTCTAGCCCCTCTGGTTGCATAATGGTGAGCGCGGGAAGACGAGTGCTTTTTTATGCGGGAATTTCCTCACGCGTCCGAAAGCGTCGGCCCGCCCTGGCTACGACGCACCTAGCCGCTCGCCGCGCCAAAGTATTTATCTCCCTTAGACGATTTTAGTGTTTGATATTGAGAATGTGATGTTTATTTGATATTTTCTAGTTATTTTGAGGCCAATTATATAAAATATGTTTATTAGGGTATCAATTTCACTGATATTGGTAATTTTCACTCGATACCGTACATTTTATTAGTAATTGAGGTATGTTTTGTTGTATTAGGCACTGATTATTCGTTATCACAGGTGTTTATTATACTTTGGCCATCAAATATTAGGTCTTGTGTCACTTTCACTTTGACAAATATGCTTTAGAGAGTGTCACTGTCACTGATAATGCTCATTTTCACTCGATACCGTACATTTTATTAGTAATTGAGGTAGGTTATTGTTGTATTAGGCACTGATTATTCGTTATCACAGGTGTTTATTATACTTTGGCCATCAAATCTTAGGTCTTGTGTCACTTTCACTTTGACAAATATGCTTTAGAGAGTGTCACTGTCACTGATAATGCTCATTTTCACTCGATACCGTACATTTTATTAGTAATTGAGGTAGGTTATTGTTGTATTAGGCACTGATTATTCATTATCACAGGTGTTTATTATACTTTGGCCATCAAATCTTAGGTATTGTGTCACTTTCACTTAGTTATATGATTAGTAAACGTTTTATATACAATTTATTGTGTCTTTTTTCACTGATTGATATATTTCTATAGGTTCTAATCATATGAATGTCACTTGGTATATACATATGTGTCACTTTCACATATTATTATGGTGGAATTGTATTTGTATCAATTTTCTCATAATACTTGACTTTTTTATTATAATACATTGGTTTTCTTCCACTTTTTGCCTATATATAATTATAGTGTACATATTGTCATTTTATTTGGCAATTTCAGTATGATTATTAGAACTCCTGCTTGGTGTGGTAAGCAGCGAAGCACCCTACAGCACAGAGTGCCACCTTGCACTCCACACACTCCGTGGTTGACTTTTTACCTGGGTGCGGCCTCACCCTGCTGTGGTAGCAGACATGGCACCGCTTCTGATTTGTTCTTCCTGCTGCATTCTGAGGAAAGAAACCAAGCTGGTGCCTAAGCAGGTATGGAGCAGACTGCAAGCGGTCGATAACGGCGGGCCCAGGATGTGCCACTGCCCTCTGTGGCGTAGCATACTTCTCCAGGAGCCCCGTCAACACCTGCTTTTGGTACCTCCGCAGGCTATTGAACTTCAGGGGTGGGTTCTCATTCCGAAGCCTGTATATATTATAGGCATTCAGAATTGACATGTCCACCATATGCAGAAAGAACTTTTTGTACCATCTGCACGAGGTACGCAGGCAGTCAATGAAGCCTATCTGCATGTCGGACTTGTCCACCAGCCTCATGTTGACGTTGTAGTCCAGGACAGTATCGGGCTTGGTCACCCTGGCCTGGGTGCGGCGATCCACCTTGCCAGTCTCCACCATTTCCCCCTTGTGGATGGTGGTCAGGAGGTTGACCTTCCGCTGGTCGTGCCAGTGGATAGCCAGAATGGGCCCCGACTTCTTCCTGAAGACATCACCTTTTTTGGTCTTTGCAGGGAAAGTTGGCATGCCCTTCCTTTTCCCTCGTACTGTGCCTACAGTCCCCGTCTTGCGCTCATGCAGGTACTGTGAGAGAGTGGGGGACGTGTAATAGTTGTCCGTGTAGAGGACGTGATTCTTATGGAAGTAGCGGTCCATCATGGCTTGCACCACTGCTCCGCCAAAGCCAATGAGGGGGTCCACAAGCACGTCCCCTTCCTTCCCGCTGTAGACCAGGAAGTCCAGGACATAGCCAGTTTGGCAGTCGCACAGCACAAAGAATTTTATGCCAAAGCGATGTCTTTTGGAGGGGATGTACTGCCGGAAGCTGAGTTTTCCCCGGAACAGCACAAGAGACTCGTCAATGACGACCTTGCGGAAGGGCTTGAAGTAGGAGGTGAAGCGGTCTCGCATCATCTCATACAACGTCCTAATCTTCCACAGCTTGTCTGGGCGGTGGACGTCGGTGTTGGTGACAAGATGGAGCGCTGCGAGGATATCAAGGTACCGGTCGCGAGCCATATATTTCCCGAAGGCAGGGGTTGAAATCAGATCATTGGTGATCCAATAGTCAGGCAACCTATGCTTCCTGACATGAGGCATTAGCATGGTGAGTGCCAGGAACACCATGAATTCTTTATGAGTCACTGGGGTCCACTTCCTCATATGGCCCTTGGTCACCTTGCCCAAAAAGTGTACCTGGAATTGGTGCTGCTTGTTTGTCTCTTTGACAACATAGCCTACCACCTCCTCATCAAAGAATGCCTCAAATAGTTCGTGTGGTGGAGCATTGGGGCCTGCAGGAAAATTGGGGGTAATGCCTGAACCCTCCAGTGCCTCATCAAAAGCTGGCACATCAGGGTTGTATCCATCCCCATCAACTACGTCTTGCCACTGAAAAACGTAGAATGGGTCTTGTCTACGCTGACGAGGAGCTCCAACTGGTAGCCCAGTACGCCCACGGCCAACTCGGGAGGCGCGCGCCCTAGGGCGGCGGCGAGGGCGTCGGTCAGGGCGGCGGCCAGGGCGGCGGGCAGAAAGACGGGCAGCACGAAGCCGGGCCAAGCGGGTGGGTCGAGGGTCGTCGATGTCCATATAGTCATCGTCATCGTCAGAGTGGTCATCTTGCCCTGACGGTGGACCTATGTAATCATGGCCAGAGTCTTCAGAGCGGTGCCCTTCATCATCAGTGGCCCCCACATAATCTGGCGGGGAACCAGTGATGCGTGGGCGGCGTGCGGGTGGGCGAGGTGGGGAAGGAGTGACAGGTGAGGCTGTGTCCTCCCGAGGTCCCGGGCTCCTTGGCCTGCGACGAGTCACAGAAAGCAATGATTCACTTTCACTAGGCCCAGGTATTGGTGATGCGAGCTCAAATACTTCTGCAGGAAGACATGTTGAAGGCGGGAGAGGTGGGGAGGACCGTGGGGAAAGTTGCGGGGACGTATGGCTGGGGCCGGCAGGGGTGGACGCCGCCGCGGGAGCCTCAAACAAAACTCTCTTACTTTTCTTCATTTTCTTAGTATATTTTCTACCTTTCCCCTTTTCGGCAGCAGTATGTCTCCTGTCGGGGGACCTAGGAGGCAAATAGGCCGAAAGTGGGGGGTCCTCAACCCTTGGCAATGGTGGGGGTGGTGGGGAAGAATGCGGGGCATCCGGGTCATCTTGGGTGGCGTGGGTAGATAAGGGAGACAATGGCGGTCGAGAAGGGTCACCACGCTGACCCTCACTCACAGCCTCATCCTCACCAAGTATTTTAGCTTGTTCCCTAGCTGCCGCGGCCGCCTTTTCAAGTATTTTTAACTTGTAGAAATGGAGCTTGAAAGGCGATTTACCTGGGGAAGGGCTTGGAGTCGTGTCACTTATGCGAAATTTGGTGAGTGACCTTGAACTCTCCCACTCACTCACTCTCGCAAGTTCACTTTCTTTAGGTAAACCAGCTCCCTCAACAACTGGTACATCACCTTCATCACTCTCATCACTCTCAAATTCTTTCGCAAATCCCCGGAATTGTTCTTTATCACTCTCATGGCCATAATCACTCGACTTATAATTACTCGAGTGGTCACTCACTTCTTCATCAATCTTATGCTTGGCATCAGCTTTCTCATAAAGTCTCAAAGTCGTCTCAATACCTCCGGGAGATAACACATTTAGGCGATGGCGTCGGGGTAAGGCACGACGCACTATCAAGGGCGTCGTAGGAAGCACGATGTCGGACACGGCGGAATCACTATTTGGTGTACTGTCCATGATGGCGTCGGGGTAGATACTGTTGTTGTGGCGTCGTTGACGCCGGGTGGCGCCACCTACCGCCCCATCATCACAAAATGTGCGCGCGGCTTTCGAAAATCAAGCACGAAAGCAAGGGGCGTACATGAGGCCATCCGGGTTGCGCGGGCCGAGTATGTTATGGGCGTATATGAGGTCATCCGGGTTGGAGGGGTTAAGGCATTACTTCCCGAACCACATCTGATCTGATCTTCAAGAGCAAGACAAACTCGCGAGTACAGTAGACGGAAGAAGAAGAAGACGTTTATATCAGCAGATTCCTTTGACCATTAATCTGAATGTTTTGAAGTAGGTAATAGGCTACAATGACAATGGTAAACTTTTGAAGTGATTTCATGAACATATGATATGTGTGTGTGCACCATTGTGTCATTTGGGTGGCCTAATGCCTCAATGTTTTCGTCATACACAGGTTCATAGGGGTAAAGTCCGATAATCCGAAAAATCCACTAATCCGAACGAGGGCCAGTCCGCTGCCCTTCGGATTAACGGAAGTTTACTGTAGTTGATTAGATGTAAAGAACGGTTATTGTCGTTGTTTAGAGCGTCAAGTGAAGACGCTGGTATAAACGTAACCATGGCAACCACCCTCTTTGTTTACGTAGTGCGGAAGAGGCTTCAAAATCGTTCAATAGGGCCCAATTCGCGCTACGGAAACTGTAGCGTCTGAAGTGTTGCTCTTGAACACGCCCCAGCTGATAGGGAGAGTGCAGAGCACCTGTTATGCCAATGCACTCCTCCTCGTCCTTACCAGCAAACAAGGTCCAGGATAAGGGTACCCGTGTCCTCCTCCTTGCCAGCAAACAAGGTCCAGGATAAGGGTACCCGTGTCCTCCTCCTTGCCAGCAAACAAGGTCCAGGATAAGGGTACCCGTGTCCTCCTCCTTGCCAGCAAACAAGGTCCAGGATAAGGGTACCCGTGTCCTCCTCCTTGCCAGCAAACAAGGTCCAGGATAAGGGTACCCGTGTCCTCCTCCTTGCCAGCAAACAAGGTCCAGGATAAGGGTACCCGTGTCCTCCTCCTTGCCAGCAAACAAGGTCCAGGATAAGGGTACCCGTGTCCTCCTCCTTGCCAGCAAACAAGGTCCAGGATAAGGGTACCCGTGTCCTCCTCCTTGCCAGCAAACAAGGTCCAGGATAAGGGTACCCGTGTCCTCCTCCTTGCCAGCAAACAAGGTCCAGGATAAGGGTACCCGTGTCCACCTCCTTGCCAGCAAACAAGGTCCAGGATAAGGGTACCCGTGTCCTCCTCCTTGCCAGCAAACAAGGTCCAGGATAAGGGTACCCGTGTCCTCCTCCTTGCCAGCAAACAAGGTCCATGATAAGGGTACCCGTGTCCTCCTCCTTGCCAGCAAACAAGGTCCAGGATAAGGGTACCCGTGTCCTTCCACCTGGCCTCCGGAGGCACGTGGAGTTAAATAATGACAAGGCAGAAATAATGGCAGTTGAACTCAATGATATAGAAGGAAAAAAGCTAGACATAGCAGTAGCTTACATGCCACCAAAGACCAGAGCATGGAGGGAGTTGGAGTTTGAGGAGATGGTAGAGGATATGATTCAGTCATTGAGAAGATTGCTTTTAAGGAAGAATCGATTGATCTTGGTAGGAGATTTCAACTGTAGTGAGGTTGATTGGGAATCGGGAGATGCAGGGCCAAATCAGAGATCTTGGGGAAGTCGGCTAGTGGAGTTGGTTACGGAAAATGTACTTGCACAACATGTGAAGGAAAATACAAGAATGAGGGGTAATAACGAACCTTCTAAACTCGATCTGATTTTTACAAAAGATCCTCACGAAATTAGTGATATAAACTATCTATGTCCTGTAGGTAAAAGTGATCACCTATTACTAAAATGGAAGTTGACCTCGAGTAATGCCAATAGATTAGACAATAACTACATAAATGACAGATTAAATTATAGTAAAGCTGATTATGTATCCTTGAAAAGATATTTAGAGGGAGTAGATTGGGATCTTATTTTGAAGGAACGGGACGTACAAGGTAAATATAGTAGATTCCTCGAAATTTATAGAGTAGGAACCAATATGTTTGTCCCAAGATATAAAACTGGAAATTTTACTAAGCAGAAAGATTGGTTTAATTTGAAATGCAAAAGAGCTTTGGGTAGGCGTGATGCAGCTTGGGCTAGATTAAGAAGAAGGAACACTGAGAGTAATCGGAATAAATATAAACAGGAGAGGAATAGATATGTTAACATAATTAGGCATGTTAAAATGAACTATGAGAAGAACATAGTAAATAAATGTGAAAGTGACCCTAGATTATTTGATAAATATATAAACAGTAAGTTGAAGGTAAAGAAACAAATTACTAAATTAAGAGTTGATGCTAGGACGTATGAAAATGTATCGGACATGTGTGAGGTAATGAATAACAAATTGGGGTCAGTTTTTACTAGAGAGGAAGGTTTTGACGAACCACAGGCGGGAGTACTGGAGAGTGGTCTTAGTAAGATTGAAATAACTAGAGATGAGCTGTTATCTGCGATGAGAGGACTTGAAGTAAGGAAAGCTATGGGACCAGATGAAGTGTCTGCCTGGGTTTTAAAGGAGTGTGCAGAACAATTAGTAGAGCCAGTGAGGGACATAATTCAAGCTTCCTTAGATAAAGGACAGGTTCCTGTTGAATGGAAAAGAGCTAATATCATTCCGATATACAAGAATGGAAACCCTGAGGACCCTCTAAACTATAGACCAGTTTCACTTACTAGTATTGTATGCAAGATTTGTGAAAAGCTAATTAGGAAGAGATGGATGAAAATGTTGGAGAGAAAGAAGATAATAACCCCAAAGCAATTTGGATTCAGAGAAGGGACATCTTGTGTTACCAGTTTGCTATGTTATTACAGTAGGGTGATAGATGTACTCCAAGAAAAAGGCGGATGGGTGGACTGCGTCTACTTAGACCTTTCCAAAGCATTCGATAAGGTACCACATAAGAGATTGTTATCTAAGCTTGAGACGCTAGGATGTGTCAGGGGGAGTTTGCTGAAATGGATGGAGAGCTATTTAACAGATAGGGAAATGAGGACCAACATTAGAGGAACTTACTCATCGTGGCGGAAAGTTGAGAGTGGTGTGCCGCAGGGATCTGTGTTGGCACCTCTCATGTTCCTTATGTACGTGAATGACCTGCCGATAGGCATAAACTCTTACATGTCAATGTTTGCAGATGACGTAAAAATTATGAGACAAATAACAAATAAAAGTAGTTGTGAGGAGCTGCAAGGGGATTTAGATAAAATATACGAATGGAGCACCAAGTGGAAAATGAAATTTAATATAAGTAAATGCCATGTGTTAAATATGGGAAGAAGTGTGAATAGACCAAATTGGGAGTACAGGATGGGAGATAATATAATTAGCAAGGCCGAAAAAGAAAAAGATTTAGGGTTGATTATACAAGATAATTTGTCGCCAGAGAAACATATTAACAAGCTCTTTAGCGGAATGTATGCAATGGCCGGGAATATGAAAGTTGCTCTGAACTACTTGGATGAGACCATGGTAGCGAAAATTATGAAGAGTATGATTAGACCAAGATTGGAGTATGCAGCAGTGGTGTGGTCCCCGCATCTAAAGAAGCATATTCACAAGTTAGAAAGAATCCAGAGAGCAGTCACTAGATTGGTTCCAAGTCTCAGAGAACTGCCATATGAAGGGAGGCTAGACAAATTAAATCTACCGAGTCTAAAAGAGAGGAGAGAGAGGGGAGACATGATAATGATGTACAAATGTGCCCGGGGGCTGGAGAGGCTGGATAGGGAGGATATATTAATTATGGATACAGGAATAACTAGAGGCCACAGCTACAAAGTAAAAAGACCTACCTGCAAGAACGATATCAGGAAGTTTAGCTTCCCCTATAGATGTATTGACAAATGGAATGGGCTGGAGGAGGAGGTGGTAGGGGCAAGGAACATCCATATTTTCAAGAAAAAATTGGATAAAAAGTAGACTGAGAGACGGGACAACACGAGCTTAGCTCAACTCCTGTAAACTACAATTAGGTAAATTAGGTAAATACACCGCCGGAAGCGCGGTGCTTTCCCTGGTACCGTCAAGACCCAGGGATCCTCAACTCAAAGATTGACTGGAGGTAAGACCATCACCAATGTTTACCACACCACCTAGTCCCAGATTTATAGGACTAAGCAATTAAGCACACAATTGTGCGATCTGTGTCGTGTGGCCCAAGTTAGCTTAGATGGTAGACTGACTGAAGGGAGATCCCCATGAGGGGACCCCCCAAACGGACTGTGTTGGCCGGCAGGGTTCTAACGGGGAGGGCTTAAACCACTTACACGCCCCCTCCCACATCTCAAACATTATTAGATACCCCCTGTTACCAGCGGAACCACTAAGAGGTCACAGCCACCCAGTAACTATGTAGTTGTTGTTGTTGTTGTTGTTCCCCAAGCTGCCTGGCCGAACAGCCCCAAGGCCCTGAGCAAGGCCAAGGCCATAACCGAGCGCCCCCACAGAACCCTCCCCGCCGACCACAATAAAGCCTGGGTGACCGAAGCCACTCCATGGCGGGGAGCTGAGGAGGGTGCGGAAATGCCCGGGAAACCAAAGCCCTACCCAGGGCCCTGTGTCCCTCAGCAATTATGAAGAGAAAGTTGAGGGGCAAGGGAAAAATGTGACGCTTTGGCTTCCAATCTTGGTAGATTGGGAGGTCAATCCACGTTAGAGACGCCGTCACTTGAGATCTAGAAAATATATAAGTAAAAGGAACAGTCAGAGTAAGCTATGGGTATGGCAGAGATTGCTCAGTTCTCACTCTGATAGACCAGCCCATCACCACATGACTAGAACCCAATCCTCTCAGCATCAGCTAGGAAAGGCCCTAGAAAGCCGCCTTTGGCGGGGGGATAGCTCCCCTATTTCAACCCTTTTCGGGGTTGGGCACCCGCCCAGTAACTATGTAGTTTCCCCCGGTAGTTCAACGGCCAAACACCCCGTGAAGGGCCCAAGACGAGGCTTTACACCCCGAATGCGTTTAAGTGCAGTTGTACTAAGCCTTTTGCACCATAGTTCTCTCCCATTGAGCCACCCAATTTGGGTGAAGCAGGTTATTGGATGGATTAGCCGCACACCACTGTAGAAAAATCGTGCTAAAAAATACATAAAAGGCCTCGGAGTCGGACGTACCCTAAGTTTAGTGGTCAATCCTGTAAGTCCTTCAGTACAGTAAACTGGCATGGGTTGTCCCTCTTACAGGGGATAGGTCCGCTGGGGGCATTTTGTGTATGGCCACCCCTATTAATGGGAGTAAGGCGTCCAGCAATATATAGATAGATAGATAGATGATTATGGTTCATCTTTCAAATTATGTCTTATAGAGTTGATAAAATAGCCCAATCATTGCAAATTCATGTAAATGTTCTTGTATTCCTTCTCATAAAGATAAAAGTAAGGTTTATAGTTCAAATGATGTCTTTGGAAGTGATAAACTGGCCAAAACAATGCCATGTCATGTTAATTTTCTTGTATTCCTTCTCATATACAGTACATTCAAGGCTTCAAACAAAATTGCTCTGGTTTGACACCCTGAGCCAATGTGAGTTTTTATTTATCAATGTTGTTGTTCCCCAAGCTGCCTGGCCGAACAGCCCCAAGGCCCCGAGCAAGGCCATGGTCATATCCGAGCGCCCCCACAGAACGCCCGGGAAACCAAAGCCCCACCCAGGGCCCTGTACTCCTCAGCAATTATGAAGAGAAAGTTGAGGGGCAAAGGAAATCAATGTTAAGAGCTTTTGCCCCATTTCTGTACATAATAGCATAGTATACAGTATTGTGATTATACTGTAGGTAGATCCAACCAACTTGACAATAATCTTAATCCCTGACCTCTCTGTAAAGCTCGGTTCACACATGCACGAATGAACGTCCCGTCTTGCCACGACCAAAGAAATAGGCAGGACGGCATCAATCTGGAGGCCCCATGGTACACATGCACGAATTAATGTTCCGTCCGTCCCCGACCCCTTAATTCGCCTGCAAACGAGCAAGGACGCCGGCAAAATCGCCTATGGTTGGTACACAGACGTGCGGTGTCACCAGCTCACGTGACGCGACGGTGACACATCGCCGACTCTTCTTCCAACAGTTTTTTGCCGTCGTTCTCATCCCGTTCGTCAGCGTCTAGACGCCGACTGCTCCCGTGGGTGTCCCGGCCTGACACGTTTCGTGGCAGTTGCCCCGGCCCACGCCGACCATTTTATGCATGCACAAAATGGTCGCCGCCTCCTGCCCCTCGTCCCGTGTGCTGACGACACCACACGTCCCTGTACCGACCATAGGCGATTTTGCCGGCGTCCTTGCCCGTTTGCAAGCGAATTAAGAGGTCGGGGCCAGACGGGACGTTAATTCGTGTATGTGTGAACCGAGCTTAACTCAAAAGGGCCTAGAGCAAACTGGCTGTAAGTCTTTCTATCTATTTACTCAGGCCCAATCCCCACTTTTCCTATTTTTTTTTTGGGGGGGGGGGGGGGGGCGGGGGGGCTGACTCAAGACAGAGCAAGAACTAGGACAACAGAAAACAACCAACACCTATTTCCTGGTGGACTCTTTCCAAAATGATAGAAACATCAGCCCGATTGCTTTCATTCATTTTGAGTTATAAGAAGTTAAGGGATCAAGATTATTGTCAAGTTATAAGAAGTTAAGGGATCAAGATTATTGTCAAGTTGGTTGGCACTACCTATAGTACCCAGTAAATGGGTTACAAAACTAACCCTTACCTACCAGCTAGTGTGGTTTGACACCCTGGGCCTAAATTTGAGTGTATACAGTATGTAGCAATTTTAAGAGCTTTTGCCCCATTTCTGTACAGTACAGGTCTCCCTCACTGTCCGATGGCCCAATTTAGGATATCATTATAGGTTTTTGGGTGTTGGTGTTTTGGCTGGTCCCAGAACACATCCCCATTTACCCCCATTAATTTTAGGGTTGGCTATACAATATTTCCATGTACGATCAGGTTTTCAGGAACGTAACCCAATCGTAAATCTAGGGAGGCGTGTACAGTGTAATTATTATATTCTTACAGTTTCTCACAGTTTCTTACAGTAGATCCTCTGGAAAAAGTCAAACTATGCCTGTGTATCCAGCTCAGTACCAGTTCTTGCACTACTGCGATAGTTCACGGTGCTTGCCATGAGTTATCGCACGTTTAGTAAAGGCACTCACTTTATTATAAAAAGTCTTCAAAAAAGACTGATATGCCGCAAGAGTGATAATATGAATACAATGTGATTTTCTTACAGTTTCTTACAGTAGATCCTCTGGAAAAAGTCAAACTAGGCCTGTGTATCCAGCTCAGTACCAGTACTTGCACTACTGCGGTCGTTCACGGTGTTGGCGGCGGCGGCGGTAGCAGACGCAACATTTTTACTATTCTGTATTTTTGTTTTTTAATCAAACTTCAAATCTTGTCTTCCCCATGCTTTATCAAGATTACTTTCAAACTCCCTTATTGATTCGGAATCGACTACATACTGGAGCAGTGCGTTCCACTCATTTACCACTCCATCACAAAATGAGTTCTTTGCCTTTTCAAGCCTATTTCTTTGTTTGTAAATTTTCTTAAAGTCTTTTTATTGTCTTTTTATTGTGCCATTCTGGTTTGTTTGGTGAAAGTTGTACATTTTCATTTTAACCCTTTTAGGTCCGGGGGTTACCGTTTAATATTCAGAAATAGAATTCTCTTAATCTCATAATTACTTCTCCAAAATTAGTTTTCTGGCCACAACTCGCTCAAAGACAACTGCAGAGGTTGAAGTAACTAAACGAAAGGTTTATAAACACCCCTGATGGTCACAAAGGTTTTTATAGTATTCCTGAAAGTATGCAATCGCGTTCTGGTGTGCGAAAGGGTTAATATCCTAGGCTGACTAACATCCGTTCCATTTTTTTCAGGACTGCGCGCCATGTATCGAAGCCGGGGTACAAGAAATAGCCTCTCTCGTCTTATCCGAGCTCTCCGGCAAGAACATAGAAGCGGAATGGACCAACGAGAGAGAGAGCGTTCGCCTTCAGTTCACTTCACAACTCAACAATTTCTCCTACAGATGGGAGTTTGATCTCGGTCGACTGTCAGATGATCTGGTATGTATTTTTTATGTTTTATATTGTATTATCATTATAAAACATGGACGTTGGTTGAGAGACTCAGACCAAGAGTGAGAGCAGTGGAAATGAATTACTTAAGGAGTGCGTGCGGAGTTACATGGAGGGATAGACAGACTAATGAGGAAGTAAGAAGGAGGTGTGGTGTGGAGGTAGATGTGCTGGAAAGTGTGAAAAGGAACAACTTGAGATGGTTTGGCCATATGGAACGTATGGGAAGCGAGAGAATGACTAAGAGGGTGTACGAGAGCGAGGGAGAGGTAGACCGAATGAGAGGTGGAAGGATGGAGTCAGGAAGTACATGAACGAAGGCGGTGCTGGTTGGGGGGAGGGGCGTCGACTGACTGGGGACAGAGGTGCATGGGGGCGGTTCGTTCGTGGCCACCCCTTCGGGGATCACGGCGTCAGGCAATAGATAGATAGATAGAGGTAGATCATTTTTATTTGTTTTTTTAGTTATTTTGCTAGACGCCATAATTCCTGAGAAGGGGTGGCCATGAACATTAGGCGTTTGTCACAAATTACTAGGTCAAGTTGCCCGGGCTTGACATCTACCAATAATATTTTGACTGTGCGTGCTCGATCCGTCGACCCTTTGATCACCAGCCCACGCTCTACTGACCATGCCACGGCTTGCACAAAATAGTCTAGATATAGTTCGCGGTACTATTAGACCTGTATTTATGTTTATTTTATGTATTTTTAACACATTTCCTATGTGCGAAAAATACATAGAAGGCCTCTGAGGTGGACGGTCTATAAATTGAGTGTTCAGTCCTGTAAGTCCTTCATAAACTGGCACGGATTGTCCTTGTGGGGAAGTTGGGGGGGTTTTGTGTATGGCCACCCTCAACGGGAGTAAGGCATCGGGCAATAGCTAGATAGATAGATGTTTATTTTTATCATTTCACTGCCTACCGTAATTAATTTATCATTTCACTATACTGTAGGTAGCGCCAGTGAACTTGACAATAACCTGGACCCCTTAACTTGTTATAACTCAAAATGAATGAAAGCAATCGGGCTGACATTTCTATCATTTGGGAAGAGTCCACCAGGAAATAGGTGTGGAAATTTACAGCCAGTTTTCTCAAGGTCCTCTTGAGTTACAAAGAGATCAATGATAAAAATAATTGTCAAGTTCGTTGGAGCTACCTATACCAGGGATGTCTGTTGTATTATTTCCGCTACATTTAGACGATTTTATGAAGCATAGCAAGGATGTGTGGTAGCTAAAAGAATTAATTGTAGTAGTCTGTAGTAGCCTTTTAACCCTTAACCCTTCCTGCCCGGTTGTCATTTTAAAATGACACCACGAAATAAGGGCAGGTGCCCGGGTGTCCTTTCAGGACTTTTAAGCTTGAAAGCCTATTCAGCTTGGTCTGAACGCTGTGTGTCCGACGCATGTAAACAAAGCCGATCGTTGCGTCACCGCACCTCCGAAAACAAGAAGGAGAAGACTCGTTTGTTATTGTATGTCTGTATGTCGTTGTTTCAGTAGTGAAAAGATCGTCGTATTGCTAACATTGCCTGAAAATGCTCTCCACTGAAATCGTCATCACAACTGAACCAGTTGACTTAGAGAGCTCTACTCAACGCCAGTCTACAGATTGGAAACCGCACTACATTTATAGATGTGTGGGAAATTTCTAGCAGTTAAAATAAAAAAAATACGGTAGCCTAGACCTAGACGTTTTTCGGCCAGATCGCCCGGGTAGCCCACCCTGTCTTTTGGAGATACAGCCCGGGCCAGGAGGGTTAAAGATCGGGGGCGGACTTAAGTCCGCCTCCAATTTGCAGGAAGTTAGGAGCATTATTAAGGCTTTTAAAGGGTTATAATCGAGTGCAAATGGCCGGGAGCGCAGCGGGCCAGACAGCCGACTCCCAGGGCTTACCGCCGCCCACTAACTCATGTTCCCTCTGTTCTCGAGAGGCCGGCAGCGTTGCCAGTAGTGAGCGTAGTGGGAAAAAATATGCCGCTATACGCTAAACTCCCATGTTAGTGGTACCACTGGCTGAGAACGACGAGTGCTACGTAGCTCGTTCTGGTCTCATTTTGAAGCTTTTAGCGCCTAGTTTTTTGCTGAATACATTTCTTTTCATGCAGATACTTGATTTATCATTCAGGAGGGCCTGAATATGCCCAAATAAGCCCAAAAAACCCCGCTAGACAAGGGTTAATGGGTAGACGTCCTTCCTAAGCTGAATAAAATGATCTGATAGATGCTAGAATATAATGAAAAGAACGTCACCGGTACTGGAGACAT
>JBAKBP010027114.1:0-30639 GCA_037953745.1 Lithodes maja
CATTATTCAGTATTTCCATGACATTCAATAATTTATTATGTCACTGTAATGCATCAGTTATATTTTATTATTATATATTCATATTTATACGTATCAGGCTATTACTTTCTTGCCTTGTTATTGCCGTCGCTGGCATTTGTATATGATGAGTGTATATTAATTTTAGAAAACCTATATTATATTCATCTATATTTTAAACATCTATTATATTCATCTATATTTTATTTAGTAGTAACTTCTGTGAATGAATGTCAAGTCGTAAATATTTTCCTGCCATGTTATTTAAGGACATATTTTTTGGTATTATTACTAGAGACTATTTTCAGCAAAGATAAGTATTATTTATTGTTTCATAACATATTACTGTCATATGGGATTGGAATTCTAAACACAATATTCACAACAGAATTTTATTTTAATGTTTACATGGTACGGAAATTCTCTACTGCCCCTCGTGCTGCGGTGTGTGTAGTGTTGGGTTTGTGGAGTCCAGGTTGAGACTCACATCAAAGAGTTGCCTCTGAAAACTTCTCCCTGGTGTGGCGGGCACCGCGAGGTGTGTCCCATATGTGGGGGTGGAGCTGCCCCACAAGGTGGGCGTAAACTGTGGGGCCGGTCCAAGAGGTTGGCCCAGGTGTGGAGTCAGCTGTGGCACACGTTGTTGGTACACCTGTGGCGCAAGTTGCACGCTGACGGAGGGTTGTGGAGGTTGGACGGGGGGTGGTGCCGCACTCGCTGGGGTTGCAGTTGCCCCCGAAGCCCGTTGCCGCGCCATCTTGTCCATCTGCAGCACGTAGGTTGTGATCTCCTGCTGAGCCGTGTTGCAGTCTTCGGCAGACCACTCATTCATTACTTCCGCAATGTAGGCAACGAACGCGGAAACATGAGGCTTGAGGCGTCCACCTCCTGTCTTCACGCTTTCCCGGAGTTCACTGACGTCCTTGCGGAAGGCGGTCACCGTCTGCTGTATCTATAAAGAGAGATGTCCAAAAAGTTGATTATTATCAGACAGTGTCAGGATAATTATGCAATGCACACTCATAAATAACATAAATCTCCATCTGCATTCCAGATTTCTGTAAGATATGTATTAGAAATATTACATAATAGGTACATGTTAATACAATATGTTTAGTTTACATCATTAATGAAGTTAGTAGCGCATGTCAATATTTGCCTTACCGTGTCAGTAGGAGTGGCGCATTCGCAGTCCAGAGAACCTCTTCACATTATATAACTTGTCTTACCTTTCCACAGCTTACATTCATTTGTTTGCATATGCACATTTCTATAATCTTTCTCACCTCTTCTATTTCAGCGGAGCTGGTTGAAGCCTTCTGCCGCTTGGTGCCTGTTGTTGTGCTGTGCTGGGAGGCCCCAGACGCAGAGTCCTCGCCCTCTGTCCTGGCCTCGAGTACAGGGTCGTCCAGGTCAGGCGCATCATCGGTGGCGTCGGATGTGGCATGCTGTGGGAACTGTTTCTTTGGGTGAAAGCAAGAAGATTATTTTATAATGGTATGTTGTGATGCGGCCTGGTATATGAACTGTGTTATCGGAGGAAAGCAGATATAATATTTTTACTGTAATGTGGTGAGTCGGGATGTGTTATAGTGTAATGAATGGCATTTGGGGGTAGGAGTTTGGTGTTGTAATGATGTTAATAAATAATTATTAATTAAAATAAAAAATCTATGGAGATTGTTTCATTGAAACCACAAAACATGCATAACATGACAGCAAAATCTAACATAAAAACTGCCTTAAGGGAATAATTGGAAATGATTAAATAAGTATTGCTGAATTTGAATAACATATATAATAAACACTCACGTCACCGGTGCTACGAGGCTTGTTCCGCACAATGTGACCCCTGAAAAAACTGCCCTGTTCAAGGATCCACTGATCACGGTCGCTGTGCCGTATTTCTGCCCCAGCACCACTCTTCCTTGCCGTTAGTTTTCCAAACCTGGAGCGGATGTTGTCGCACCAGGTCCTCAGCTGAGCACCTGTTTGCAAGACAAAATCACATATAATAGAAACGTATATATCACACAACAATGTCTATATATCACCCAATATTACAGGTATTTACCCAGGTAAACAGTGTCACTATCCATCACAACACAAAAAACTTTGTACTAACACAGATAAACAACGTTAATATTAATAATATAACATTTCACGTATCAATATGGGGAAACTAACCTTTAATTGGAGGGGTCAGAGTCTTGGCCTTCTTCTCAAACAGGCGCCACTTCCGGTCAGAGTCCTTGAATTCTCGGGCCTGCTTGTCATACATGAATGTATGTGCCCGCAGCCACTCCCCATCACGGCGACCTCGTCCTCGGGGCGCAACACTACCCTCGTTATAGTTCGTTTAGACTTGACGCCGTAGATAATAGCATCAGGGGAGGCCTCGTCACCCGTCTCGATGTCGATCTCCTGGGTGTCCTGGGTGTCCTGGGTGTCCTGGCTGCTCCCTGGCGGTAGCATGCTGGTTTTGGCGGGAGCTGGTGGCGGTGGTTGCCGCTTGGCAGCGGGGGGGGTTTGGCGTGGAGGCTGGCTGTCTTGGATTACCTCCATGCTCTCTTCTTCACTCATCTGGGTCTCGTCTCCAAAGATGTCTTCCAATCGGTTGTCGTCTGCTTGCCTCTCGATCTTCTGTGGACTCTGCGACTTCCTGGTCTTTGGTGTTCGACTGGGTCCAGGCATGGTGTACAGGCGGTATAGGTGAGCGTAGAGGTCAGGGTAGAGGCGAGGCGAGGGAGAGGGTGGTAGGTGTGCGTCGTTGGTGGTCTCATCGAAGACTGTTGGGGAGTGCGCTGCCTGGGGCCTATATATAGGGGCCGTGTTGCCGTTCTGTTGGGAAAAATGTCTAGTATTTTTTGTTGGCTTGATGCGGCTGTTTTCTGTTCGACTTTTGTGTTGTCGGTTGGAGTTTTCTGTTGTCGGTTACTTGTCTGGTCAAGTTGGCTCGACTCTTCTGCCACATTGGGTTCCGGGTGTTGTCATACGTCTGCACTCCTGTCAATGTGGTTGGAGTCTGCTGTATGCGGCTGCATGCAGCTGAATTCCGCTATTGTCTGTTGTACTCGTATGACTCATATTTTTGCATAATTTTTAATAATTTTATGCAAATATATGCAAATTTATGCACACGACTTCAGCAGACTTTTGCGGCTGTACTCGTGTCTGGCGGCTGTACTCTGGTGTATGCGGCAGTAGTCTTTATGCTACACATGAAACAATTCGATACGATATACACAAGGACTACAGCCGCATACAGAAGACTTGGTACGACTAGCGCCGACTAGAGCAGACTACTCCCCGCATCCACCAGACAAATTTCAAGTCTGGCCCAAATTTCAAAACTGACAAACATTTTCTTCGCGGGCCGCGACTTGACACGCATTGCCAGGACTTCACCAGACTACAGACGACTACAGCCGCATGGTTAGGACTAGGTGCCGACTGGGTGCCGCATGCAGCAGAGTAGCTACTCGGCTGCATTCGGCGGCATTCGGCGCCCGAGTCCTGTATGTGTGAAGGGGGCATAATGCCCCCTTCACACATACAGGACTCGGGCGCCGAATGCCGCCGAATGCAGCCGAGTAGCTACTCTGCTGCATGCGGCACCCAGTCGGCACCTAGTCCTAACCATGCGGCTGTAGTCGTCTGTAGTCTGGTGAAGTCCTGGCAATGCGTGTCAAGTCGCGGCCCGCGAAGAAAATGTTTGTCAGTTTTGAAATTTGGGCCAGACTTGAAATTTGTCTGGTGGATGCGGGGAGTAGTCTGCTCTAGTCGGCGCTAGTCGTACCAAGTCTTCTGTATGCGGCTGTAGTCCTTGTGTATATCGTATCGAATTGTTTCATGTGTAGCATAAAGACTACTGCCGCATACACCAGAGTACAGCCGCCAGACACGAGTACAGCCGCAAAAGTCTGCTGAAGTCGTGTGCATAAATTTGCATATATTTGCATAAAATTATTAAAAATTATGCAAAAATATGAGTCATACGAGTACAACAGACAATAGCGGAATTCAGCTGCATGCAGCCGCATACAGCAGACTCCAACCACATTGACAGGAGTGCAGACGTATGACAACACCCGGAACCCAATGTGGCAGAAGAGTCGAGCCAACTTGACCAGACAAGTAACCGACAACAGAAAACTCCAACCGACAACACAAAAGTCGAACAGAAAACAGCCGCATCAAGCCAACAAAAAATACTAGACATTTTTCCCAACAGAACGGCAACACGGCCCCTATATATAGGCCCCAGGCAGCGCACTCCCCAACAGTCTTCGATGAGACCACCAACGACGCACACCTACCACCCTCTCCCTCGCCTCGCCTCTACCCTGACCTCTACGCTCACCTATACCGCCTGTACACCATGCCTGGACCCAGTCGAACACCAAAGACCAGGAAGTCGCAGAGTCCACAGAAGATCGAGAGGCAAGCAGACGACAACCGATTGGAAGACATCTTTGGAGACGAGACCCAGATGAGTGAAGAAGAGAGCATGGAGGTAATCCAAGACAGCCAGCCTCCACGCCAAACCCCCCCCGCTGCCAAGCGGCAACCACCGCCACCAGCTCCCGCCAAAACCAGCATGCTACCGCCAGGGAGCAGCCAGGACACCCAGGACACCCAGGACACCCAGGAGATCGACATCGAGACGGGTGACGAGGCCTCCCCTGATGCTATTATCTACGGCGTCAAGTCTAAACGAACTATAACGAGGGTAGTGTTGCGCCCCGAGGACGAGGTCGCCGTGATGGAGTGGCTGCGGGCACATACATTCATGTATGACAAGCAGGCCCGAGAATTCAAGGACTCTGACCGGAAGTGGCGCCTGTTTGAGAAGAAGGCCAAGACTCTGACCCCTCCAATTAAAGGTTAGTTTCCCCATATTGATACGTGAAATGTTATATTATTAATATTAACGTTGTTTATCTGTGTTAGTACAAAGTTTTTTGTGTTGTGATGGATAGTGACACTGTTTACCTGGGTAAATACCTGTAATATTGGGTGATATATAGACATTGTTGTGTGATATATACGTTTCTATTATATGTGATTTTGTCTTGCAAACAGGTGCTCAGCTGAGGACCTGGTGCGACAACATCCGCTCCAGGTTTGGAAAACTAACGGCAAGGAAGAGTGGTGCTGGGGCAGAAATACGGCACAGCGACCGTGATCAGTGGATCCTTGAACAGGGCAGTTTTTTCAGGGGTCACATTGTGCGGAACAAGCCTCGTAGCACCGGTGACGTGAGTGTTTATTATATATGTTATTCAAATTCAGCAATACTTATTTAATCATTTCCAATTATTCCCTTAAGGCAGTTTTTATGTTAGATTTTGCTGTCATGTTATGCATGTTTTGTGGTTTCAATGAAACAATCTCCATAGATTTTTTATTTTAATTAATAATTATTTATTAACATCATTACAACACCAAACTCCTACCCCCAAATGCCATTCATTACACTATAACACATCCCGACTCACCACATTACAGTAAAAATATTATATCTGCTTTCCTCCGATAACACAGTTCATATACCAGGCCGCATCACAACATACCATTATAAAATAATCTTCTTGCTTTCACCCAAAGAAACAGTTCCCACAGCATGCCACATCCGACGCCACCGATGATGCGCCTGACCTGGACGACCCTGTACTCGAGGCCAGGACAGAGGGCGAGGACTCTGCGTCTGGGGCCTCCCAGCACAGCACAACAACAGGCACCAAGCGGCAGAAGGCTTCAACCAGCTCCGCTGAAATAGAAGAGGTGAGAAAGATTATAGAAATGTGCATATGCAAACAAATGAATGTAAGCTGTGGAAAGGTAAGACAAGTTATATAATGTGAAGAGGTTCTCTGGACTGCGAATGCGCCACTCCTACTGACACGGTAAGGCAAATATTGACATGCGCTACTAACTTCATTAATGATGTAAACTAAACATATTGTATTAACATGTACCTATTATGTAATATTTCTAATACATATCTTACAGAAATCTGGAATGCAGATGGAGATTTATGTTATTTATGAGTGTGCATTGCATAATTATCCTGACACTGTCTGATAATAATCAACTTTTTGGACATCTCTCTTTATAGATACAGCAGACGGTGACCGCCTTCCGCAAGGACGTCAGTGAACTCCGGGAAAGCGTGAAGACAGGAGGTGGACGCCTCAAGCCTCATGTTTCCGCGTTCGTTGCCTACATTGCGGAAGTAATGAATGAGTGGTCTGCCGAAGACTGCAACACGGCTCAGCAGGAGATCACAACCTACGTGCTGCAGATGGACAAGATGGCGCGGCAACGGGCTTCGGGGGCAACTGCAACCCCAGCGAGTGCGGCACCACCCCCCGTCCAACCTCCACAACCCTCCGTCAGCGTGCAACTTGCGCCACAGGTGTACCAACAACGTGTGCCACAGCTGACTCCACACCTGGGCCAACCTCTTGGACCGGCCCCACAGTTTACGCCCACCTTGTGGGGCAGCTCCACCCCCACATATGGGACACACCTCGCGGTGCCCGCCACACCAGGGAGAAGTTTTCAGAGGCAACTCTTTGATGTGAGTCTCAACCTGGACTCCACAAACCCAACACTACACACACCGCAGCACGAGGGGCAGTAGAGAATTTCCGTACCATGTAAACATTAAAATAAAATTCTGTTGTGAATATTGTGTTTAGAATTCCAATCCCATATGACAGTAATATGTTATGAAACAATAAATAATACTTATCTTTGCTGAAAATAGTCTCTAGTAATAATACCAAAAAATATGTCCTTAAATAACATGGCAGGAAAATATTTACGACTTGACATTCATTCACAGAAGTTACTACTAAATAAAATATAGATGAATATAATAGATGTTTAAAATATAGATGAATATAATATAGGTTTTCTAAAATTAATATACACTCATCATATACAAATGCCAGCGACGGCAATAACAAGGCAAGAAAGTAATAGCCTGATACGTATAAATATGAATATATAATAATAAAATATAACTGATGCATTACAGTGACATAATAAATTACTGAATGTCATGGAAATACTGAATAATGAAATAATATGCCAAAGCAAATGACTGAAGAGAAATGAAAATGAAAGTAATAATTATTAATAAGAAACATATGAACATAACAAATATGCAAATGATATGGACAATGGCACGTATGATTTAATTGGAAAAAGCTTCAAATTAGGTCAGTTAATATAAATTTAAAATACCCAATCATCGTACCTTCATGAGTCACTGAACCGGCTATCCTGCCAGCTCACACTGCCCCGGGTTGATGTGAAGTAGTCTGCCATGTAGCGACGCAACTCCTTTGCGTAATTAGTAGCCTGGTTTCCGGTCAGTGGCATGAGCGGCTCCAACTGGTCACCATCCCTCCAAGACCCTGGCGTCACCCTGTGGGTGCGTGGGTTCTCCCTGTCAAGGAAGCCAACGTGGTGGTGACTGGGGAAACGGCGACGGATGAGGTTGTGTAGGCAACAGCATGCCAGCACCACAGACTCCACTCTCTTGGGTTGCAGGGGAATGGTGGTGAGCAAACATCTGAACCTGTAGAATAGGGAGACACAAAACATGGTTATTATCAAATACCTGCCTCTGCAAAGAGAATTAGTTAGCAATGCAAGTGTATAGCCTTATTAATGGCATTAACCCCACCAAAATTAAAAGATATTTACCTGTTAGCCAAGATGCCAAAGGCATTTTCCACCACCCGTCGAGCCCTGGACAACCGGTAGGAGAAGATCATCTGACCCATGTCCGTTGAGCGATGTGGGAATGGTTTCAGTAGCCAGGGTCGCATGGGGAATGCGTCGTCAGCTAACAGGAAGTAGGGCACAGGCCTGGCACCAGTGTGTAGGGGTTGAGGAGGCGGAAGTCCCAGGGTGTTGTTCTCCAGGCCGGCCCTGATAGGTGTCTGTGCAAAGACACCACCGTCAGACCCCGAACCAGTGGCACCCACATCGCAGTACAGGAACTTGTAGTCAGCATCCACAACTGCCATAAGCACAATAGAGTGGAATCCCTTGTAGTTATAGTAAAGGGACCCAGCATTGGCAGGGCAGCGAATGGCTATGTGCTTACCATCAATAGCACCAACGGCGTGTGGATACTGCCAGCGTTCTTCGAAGAGGTCAGCACATTTCTTCCAATCTTCCGGGGTCTTGGGGCATGGCAGAATGAGAGGGTGGTATTCTTGGTAGATGGCCTCACAGGTGTCAGGAACCAGCAGTGAAATTGTGTTATGGGCGACGCGGAAATCATAGGAGAGTGTTTGATATGAGTCACCAGTCGCCAGGTAGCGCAGGGTAATGGCGAGACGAAGGGCAGGGCTCAGGGATTTCCGCCAGAAGGTGTCCTGTCTCTCTATCCTGGGTGTTATCTTCTCCACCATTTCCCAGAACATGTCCACGTCCAACCTGGTGAAGTTTCTGAAACTGCGGTGGTCTTCGCGCATGAACTCATGCATGATATTCTCGTAGTGGCCATACATTGGCCGCCGCAGGAGCCAGTTCCGCGTCCACACTGACCTCCTCTTCCTCCTTCGTTGTTTAATGGCTATTTTCAGAGCCAACAGATCAACCTGGAGAGTTAAATCCATGGACATGGTCGCCAGGTATATGTCGATATTTTGGCGCTGGGAGGGTGTAATAAATACGTGCGCAGCCATGTTGTGCGGTAGAGTGTCACCGTACCTATTGACGCAACGGTGGAGTCGACTGTAATGATGTTCAGCCCTGGTAGACCGCCCTTTATATACATCCGCTGGCCACACAACTTGTGTGTGTCGGCTTTATGCGGGTGTATGCGGTTCGACTCTGAAGTTGATCGTCTGTATTCTGGAGTCGATCGGCTGAAGTCTTATAGATGCGGGTGAAGTCGGCATGTAAAAATGACCGTTATTTTTTTGGTCGGTTCGAGTCTCAAGACTTCTCCGGAGTCAAGACGACAACGTCGGCTGTATGCGGCTGTAGTCTGGTGAAGTCCTTTGGATGCGGCATACCGAGCCAGCTCCAAAAGTCGGGGGACAAAAACGCTACTCTGCTGCATTCGGCGCCCGAGTCCTGTATGTGTGAAAGGGGCATAAGTCTGTTCCTGGTCTCCAGACACCTAGCACTACCACACCCATCACGGATCAGATACACCACCAGCATACTGATGCCTGCAGACACGTCACTGGCCTACATACTTTAAGCCAAGCGGTTCGAGATGGTTACCAAGTAAAGGAAGGAAACTATAGAATGGAGATGATTTACTGGCCCGTTCTGAAGCTGTGAAGTCAACCAGAAGGTAACTAATTATTTTATTGAAGGAGACCAATGCTAAGGTTACCATGGGTGTTCCAGCTATAAAATATGATGTGTTCCTATAGAACAACTAAAGAGAATGTTGACTAAACAATAGATGCAATAAAGGGATGAAGTGTTGTGAGATATAGCTGTTTTTGTTAGTAAAGGCGACAAACCTATTAGCCAATGTTAGTATAGGATCTTCTAGGAAATCAAGTAAGATAGGGAATAACTAAACTTTAAGTGGGAGTTATTGGATAACATAAAATGGTTTAGTAATTGATACATACAGTAAGTTTTAATTAGCTATAAAAATAGTTAGGCAAGGGCATTAGCTAATATCCATGATATATTATTTTTGTTAAAAGGAAACCATCTGTATTAATTCGATATTCACCTCGTCGACAACGTGCTTTCAATTGCGCGTAAAGATCTAGCCATTTAGTTTTAAGAATAATAATGATTAGTGATTTGAAGGACAAAGCGTACTAATTTTGTAAAGGAAACGAGATACCTGGTTAAGTTAGTCTTTATATTGTTTATATTGAATAGGTGAGATAACACCTGTTGAGATATTACTTGTCATAATTATGTTTTACATTGTAATTGCGAGTCACGTTACCAAAGGAAGTTAAGAACTTAGACTTGTTAATAGTTTAGTAGTACGGTCATTGTAATGCTATGGTTATCTATCTATTGCCTGATGCCGTGATCCCCGAAGGGGTGGCCATGAACGAACCGCCCCCATACACCTCTGTCCCCAGTCAGTCAATGCCCCTCCTCCTAACCAGCACCACCTTAATCCATAGACTTCCTCACTCCATCCTTCCACCTCTCCTTCGGTTTACCTCTCCCTCTCTGTCCCACCACCTCACTCTCGTACACCCTCTTAGTCATTCTCTCGCTTTCCATACGTTCCATTTGGCCGAACCATCTCAAGGTGTTCCTTTTCACACTTTCCAGCACATCTACCTCCACACCACACCTCCTTCTTACTTCCTCATTCGTCTGTCTATCCCTCCATGTATTTCTGCACGCACTTCTTAAGTAACTAATTTCCACCGCTCTCACTCTTGGTCTGCGTGCCTTCTCGAACGTCCATCTTCGCTTCCGTAAGTCAGTGTCGGGATTACCACACTGTCATGCAAGGACTTCTTCACTTCCATACTCACCACCCTATTTCTTGTTACTGCTTTCAACGTTCCTACAACCCTCTTCCCCTGTTGTACCCTCTCCCGCACTCAACTTACTGCCCAGATACTTAAATGAGCTGACAATCTCCATAGCATGACCGTTTAAGTTCACCTCCCATTCTGTGGCTTCACCCCTTTCGAAGACCATAACCTTGCTCTTCCCCGCATTTACCTTCAGATTCCGTTTTTCGCACACTGTTCCAAACTCATTTACCAGACCCTGCAACTCCCATTCATTATCGCTCATCAAAACTGTATCATCAGCAAACAGCAGTACAGGTAGCTTCCACTCATTTCCCTCCCTTATCAGCGATACACCAACATCCACTGCTCTTCCTTGTATTTCTTTCATGACTCCATCAATATATACAGTAAACAACCACAGGGACATCACACACCCCTGTTTCAACCCAACATTCAGGTCAAAGAACTCGCTCTGCTCCTTCTCCACACGTACTGCCGCCTTTGCACCCTCATAAATGCTCTTTACTGCTTTCAGTAACTTGCCATCTACTCCATATATTCTAAGTACTTTCCACATACCTTCTCTATCCACTATATCATAGGCCTTCTCCAAGTCCATAAAGGCACCTTTTGTTGCTTCTCCAATTATTTCTCCACAACACAATTCAGGATAAAACTCTGATCTACATATCCTCTTCCCTTCCTAAAACCGCCCTACTCTTCACCTATCCATTTCTCCACTCTCACTCTCACTCTCTCAATCACTACGCTACTGTACACCTTCCCTATTGCGCTTAGAAGACATATTCCTCGGTGGTTACCACACACTCCTCTTTCCCCTTTACCCTAATATAGGGGGACTATTATACTGTCTTCCAGTCGTCGGGTGCACTCCCCTTCTCCAATGCTAGTTTGCACATTTTCCATACCCATTCGATCACTATCCCACCACCATACCTCAACATTTCCCCACACACTCCATCTGTTCCTGGTGCTTTCCCCAACTTCACTTTTTTCATGGCTTCCCACACTTCTGACCTCCTGATCCCCACCTCCACCTCCACTACTTCTCCTCTTCTCCCTCCCATACCCCATCCAACTATGTTTGCTGGTGATTCATTCTTTACATTTAGCAACTCGTTGAAGTACTCCCTCCATCTTTCGACTCTCTCTTGCTTCTCGGCCAGCATTCTCAAATTCTTATCTTTCACACTTTTACTGTTTCCCTTGCTACCTTCCCTAACTTTCTTGACTTATTTCCAGAACAGTTTCTTACACTCCCTCCATTTTACACTCAGATTCCTTCCAAATTCCTCATCTACTCTTCTCTTACTTTCCTTCACTACTCTCTTTCTCTCCACGTACTTCACTCGTTTCGGACTCTCGAAATCTGCATTCCCTCTACTACTTCTCTATACGCTTTCTTCTTGCTGTACCTTTCACTCCGCTCCTTCTTCTCCTTACTCCACACACCTCCTCACACGCTGCACAGATCTCTTCCTTTAAGACCTTGCTCATCTCCTCCACTTCCTCCATATCTCCCAGGTCGAACCCACCTAGTCGTCTTTCTACTGCTATCCTTTACTCTTCCCTGATTTCCTCCTCCTGTAGCCTCTCCACCCTCCTCGCCATTTCCCCCTCCGCTCCCCTTCCTCCAGCTCTCCTCACCCACTTCTTTTGTATCCCAATTGTTGCTACTACTACATAATAATCAGACAGACCCACTCCAATACCCCTATACACCCTAGCATCCAGCACAGATTTCTTCATTCGTTCGTCCACACATATATAATCAATCAGTGACTTTCGTTCCACCACTGTCTTATCCGTATCCTTCATCTTCCGCACCACTTTCCATGTGTACTTGTTTATCATTCTGTGTCAGAAGAAGGTGTTGGCTATCCACAGCCTCCTTCCCACACATACGTCCACTAGTGGACTACCATTCCCATTCACCTCTGACGGTAACGCTCACCCTCCCACCACTCCATTAACTTTATTGTTATATGAGATACAAATCATGTCTAATATGATAAAGGTGATTAATTTGAACTTGTAAAAGTAAATACAGTTTATGTTATAATTGTCTTATTACTGTAAAGGGAGAGATAATAGATACACACCTCGGTCCTATTACTGTGTAGGTGATTAAAGGACATCTTGAGGAATAGTAGTAAAATAGTTTTGTCGAGCATTGTGAAGATAGTGACGTGCATTTGGCTCGAAGTAGTAGTGAGTCAAGACTCTGAATAGCGATTGTCCAAATAGGTGGTATTGGGAATGTAACAATTCCGAAGTGCTAATTACAGTGGGCAGTCGTAGGTATTCAAAATATAGTTTGAACACATTATGACCCGAACAGAGAATCGATTGCTATGGAGATTATGGCTACCGTGAGAGTTTGATAAATAAAAATACAAACCTCCAGACAGCTGTCGAATTATTCCAACCCTAGTATAATAGTATTTTTAGAAATATGTACTATAGTATTTATTATTATTTCTAGTTTTATAAAGAAATGTTGGTACAAAAGACATATTTCATAGATTATTTACAAATAAATAAAATTCATTGCTGAATATACAGTATAATATAACATACACAAATTGGAACATAAGCAATTCTATATAAAAACATACACAACTAGTAACAAACAAAGCATATATAGTTAATATTATAGCAAATCCACAGCCAATTATTTTGTACTAGTGGTATATTTCATAACTATAATTTATGAGGTAGGTAGTAGTGTTGTCAGGTACGGTCAGGTAGGTAGAGGCATGGCAGTGCAAGGCAACACTATCTTTATTGTGTGGTCTTCCCAGAAACAATTTCCAATGCAAAGACCTACGTTGCAATCCGGGCACATGGAAGTACATCTGACAATGACCTCTTTGCTGGTGTCCTGCCTCTTGCACGTGTTTTCGTCCCTCCCGTACGTGCTTTACACGCTCTTTTTGAAGTAGGTTCCTCCTCTGAACTGCTATCGTATGTGTAAAGGTACAACAAATTCCTGGCAGGTACTCTAGTCCTTGCACAAGCTCTAACACCGCCCGCAATAGGGTTGGGTGAGTCAGCCGGGTGTGAGTCAGAGGGTCGTGTGACCTCCATGGTCAACAAGAGTGTACTGAGCGTATGGTGGCGAGAGACGGGTGGTGGTTTGTATCGAGAGTTGCCACTATATGGCTATTTGTGGTCCAATTTGTTAGCCGCCTAGACAGCTAGGCGTAGTTTTGGTACTACTTTAAAAATTGTGTTTCTGTGAGGCCTATCAAATTCGCTATACTGATACTTCCGTGAGTTCTATAGCACTTGCCGGGTAAACGTTGCTGGTTCCCAAAGATCACTATGGATATATACATTAATCAAAACAATATTTAAATTACATATACTAATGCTGAATATGATGAAATTGTTTTCAGTAACTGTCTTATTTATCTTAAAGAGTGCATTTTTTCTCCAAAGAACTGCCATCCCTCCCTCTGGGGTCCTGCCATGGCAGCTAAAGCAAGTTGAGAAAACGTGGCATCTACACTAACACACTCATAATGCTCATTAATATAATCCAAGAATCCAATTTTATCCTGAGTAAAGAACGTTTCCTGAAGAAATTCCATATCATACTTTAAATTTGTTAACTCCCTAACCAAATCAATATTTATATGTAGAGAACAACAGTTGTAAGAAGCAACAGTAAAATCGGCAAAAGAAATAGTTAAACAAAGAATAATAAATATCTATCTATCTATATTATACACAACTAAACTAAGGCAAAAATAAATTGAAGACTTATGTAATGTTCATTGATTTGTGAGGAATCGGGTCCCTATCTGAACCTTTTCGCCTATTATATTTATTCACAAATATATATTCAGGCCATAGCTCTGGTTCGAACAATTTATCCCGGCCAGCCAGGTTCACTGTCACTTTAAAGGCCTAATTTTATCAGATTAAATTTCTAATCTACTAATGTTTATTTTATCAACTTCAAAGTTACTTAGAATATAATCTGTAATACTCTCATTGGTGGCATCTTCATCCACACGACCATTACAAACATCCATCATATCCTTGGCAGCTTTACTTTTGTCATCAAAGTGTTGTTACGATCATACACAATATCAGGGTCCCGTTGATGGTGATGGTCAGGCTTCCCCTCCCGCGGTGAACTAACCCTGCCGAACTGCCACCTGCCTGGGGTAGCTCTTCCCTGGACCCGGGTGGCTGGTCACTCCACCACCACCACCGGAGGTTTCCCCCCTTGCTTTATTTATCAAAGTATTGTTACGATCATGCACAATATTATTATAAAATTCTTCTGAAGTCATCGATTGTCTAAAATCTTGAAGTGTTTAATTTGTTCTTATTTTTTGTGTAGTTGGTGTCTCATTCTGCCTCTTCTATGCCTGACATGTTTTATTTCACTTATTGTAGGTCAAGTTTTAATTGACGAACTGAAACTCCTGTGTTGAGCACCTCAGTTTTTTTGTTCACAATTTTTAGGACCATTATGTTAAGTGTTGCGATTTCTTCAGAAAAATGTATTATTATTAGAGCAAACTTGTCCAAACAAAAATAGGAGGCATCTTTTGAGGACTGTTAGTTACGAATGAACACTGTACTTTTCTTTAGATTAATTTATATATTTCAATGAATTTGTAGGTCACATAAGTCTTTGATTTTCATAAAATCTCTTTTGCTTGTTTAATTATCTCATGTGAATGAAAGACATATACAATATCTTTCATTTCTTTACCGGAGTAGTTCGAACTGGCCAAACTAAAAAAACACAGTACACTGTTTATTATTGGGTTAGGGTTCACCATTTTGACGATAGAGGCCGCTACTTACGAGTAAATACACCTTAGATGGCAGGTGCTCGTTGTACTCTACGTGCTTCACATGTCTCACTCCCTAGACTGGAACAAGACCTCACGGGCTTCACTGTTCATTGTAAAGCGGTGAATGTTAAGGCTCTCAGTCTATGCCCGAGAGGAAGTAAGTTGGAATATAGAAACAAAAAAAACATAATTATGAACTGGTTTTACTTTTGTTATAAGGGGATTTTTTATAAATTATAAATATTTGCATAACAAAGCTATTATAATACAGTGCCAGTTATTAATACCACTCAATGACTCTCGTTCCGCACATATAAATGTTCATGGCAAAATTTCCTATATACAGATTTTACCCACATCAAGGCGCCATTAAGCCATTATAGATTAGTGTGATTGCCAAGAAAGACGGACATACAGGAGCTGGGAAACAAGCTCTTCTCATTAGCAGTGGCAGGGTTTGAGCAGGGTTTGGAGAGACCGTGCCACGTTCAGTGTCTCATAGACTTATTTCTCGACCTTTCCTTTCCCAAACTGTAATGTGGCCGTGTTTGCCACAGTGTTTCAGCGACTATCACACCCTTGAACAGACACAAGCTGCCTATAAATTATCGCATAATATAAGTGACAGTGACACTCGCATATTCACAATACACTAATAGTAACTGAAATAATAGCGGCTGAGAGTCGTGGTGGCATACTTAGCGTGCGTTCGTCAGTGTGTTTTGTCATGTTAAGGTAGGCAAGATGGCTGCCCGTCACCATGGCAAGCAGGATGTGCGCAAGGCTTGCCACTCACCGGCATTTATAACACTGGACTTTACGCAATTATAACACTTATACTTACAATGACCTTCATAGATAGTTATTATTATTTTACGCACTGTGGAGTCACACAAGATGCTTGGTTGGTGTAAATGAGTTTCACTCGAAGATTGGAGGAATGGTACATCGACCAAACTCACCCACCCAGCCGCTAGCTCCCATCCCAGGAGTTTTGAAGAGTCGCATGGCAGACAGCGGTGGTGGTGATCCCCAACCCCCCTAGGACCTCCAGATGACCTAGGTGGTTTTATGCTTGTAATCCTTCATTACTAACTCATACAATGAGTTTTCAGTATTTTTGTTTTCGAAATTTACCCGAGTTCTAGGTTTCAATCAATAATACATCAGGTGGGGCTTAAGGGAATAAGCAAATATGTTTTGTCCCTTCACCACAACCCCCAACTCCCTCAGTTTTCAAGATGGAGAGGCCATACTTAGCATGCAAAGGTCTGGTTTGATTATAATACATATTTGGTTCCCCCGGGCAGCGCCGGGTACCTCAGCTAAGTTACTATAAAACCTTCAATTGATCACATTATCCACCTACTGCACAAACAAATACACTTCTTAATCAATCCAATTTTCCTTATATACATAATAGCAAGGAGTGTATTCAAACTTATGTGTCCAATTGTGCATTATCTATCCACAGCTTACGGATGGCTAAAATGGATTTTGGTAATGACAGGTTTCTTCTGTATTGCTGGAGCTACTCAGGTTAGTACTATTAGGCTAGTATTGCATACAATTTGTCTTCCTCGTCTTTTCCTCCCCTTTTCCACACTGATGGCACAACCATCACTTCTTCCTCTGACAAAGCTGAACACTACGCTCAAACTTTTGCTAGAAACTCCAACTTGGATGATTCTGGTGCTATTCCGCCCTCTCCACCCCCCTCTCTCCTGCTTATGCCTAGTATCCTAATCTCTTCTGAAGCTGTAATTTCTACCCTCTCTGAGCTTAACCCTGTCACGCATTTATGACGCAGAGGTTGCCAGATTAGCAATAAGAAGTAGAGTACTCTCACTCATATAAGTACCTCTCCAAAACTAGTTTTCTTCCCACAGGTAACTCAAAGACAACTGCAGAGGTTGAAGTAACTAAACTAAAGGTTTCTAAATACCCCTGATGGTAACAAAGGCTTTAAAGTATCCCCAATAGACTCAAAATTGCGTCATATGTCGGAGAGGGTTAATACTAAGAGTGCGTACGGTCCGGACGGTGTTCCTCATGTTGTACTCAAAAACTCTGCTTCCGTGCTGAATCCCTGCCTAGCGTAACTCTTTTGTCTCTGTCTCTCCTCTAACGTCTTCCCTTCTTGCTGGAAGTTTGCTCTCATTCAACCTGTTTCAAAGAAGGGTGACCGCTCTCAACCCTCAAACTATCGTCCAATTGCTCTCATCTCTTGTATCTTTAAAGTGTTTGAAACTATGCTTGCTTCCTAATTTCTCTTCTCATAATCTGCTCTCAGATCGTCAGCATGGCTTCCTTAAGGGTTGCTCTACTGCTGATCTTCTTTCATATCTTACTAACTCTTGGTTATCCAACTTTCGCTACTTCGGTGAGACTTTTTCTGTTTCACTAGACATATCGAAGACCTTCGATAGAGTCTGGCAAAAATCTTTAATTTCCAAACTACCCTCCTTCAGTTTCTATCCCTCCATCTGTGCCTTTGTCTCTAATTTCCTTTCCGGCCCTTCCATACCTGCGATTATGGATGGCCATCGCTCACTTCCTCATCCTATCAACTCCGGTGTTCCTCAGGGCTCTGTCCTATCTCCTATTCTCTTTCTAATTTTCATAAATGATCTTCTCAACTGTACCTCCAGTCCTATCCATTGATATGCAGACGACTCTACCTTACACTACTCAATTAGTTTTCCAGAACGTCCCAGCCAGCAGTCCCTCAAAATCAAATGTAATGAAGCCATAACACATTTATCTTCTGATCTAGCTACTATTTCCAATTGGGGTAGAGAAAACCTTGTTGCATTTAATACTTTATTATGTTCCCTCCACCAACCGATTTTACTCCTAAACTCAATTAATGCAATCAACAAATACATGTGGCAGTCCAGGGATTAGAACCAAGGAAGCTCACACCGAAATTCAGTGCATTTATCCATTGCACTACGAAGACAGTTCCAAGACCCAATTTATCCATCTTACTACCCGTCAGGAACCTCCAGAGGACTAGCCCTTATTCTTCAACAATACAAATAGCAATCTTTCATCTTCTCTCAATATTCTCGGTGTCTCTTTTTCTTCTGCTCTCACTTGGAAGGACCATATTACCAGTATTGCTAAGGCAGCCTCCTAGAAGCTAGGTGTGCTCAACCACCTCAAGGGGTTCTTCACCCCTGCGCAGCTTCTCGTTCTGTACAGGTGCTCAGTGCGTCCTTGTATTGAGTATTGTTCACATGTGTGGGGAGGATCCTCTCACACCGCACTCTTAGACAAAGTAGAAATGAAAGCCTTTCGTATCATTAACTCCCATCCACTAACCAACTCTCTGCAATCTCTCTCTCTCTCTTCGTCGCAAGGTTGCATCTATCTCGCTATTCTATCGCTACTACAATAATCAGTGTTGCTCGGAGCTTTCCCAGTGTATACCACCTCCTCTACATAGGGTACGTAGTACCCACCTTACAACACAATCCCACCCTTACTCTGTTGAACTCTCCAACCCAAGAGTGAAACGCTATTCGCAGACTTTCTTCTATTTAACTGCTGAGCTCTGGAAATCTCTCCCAGAATCAGTCTTTCCCTCTTCCTATGACTTAAATTGCTTCAAACTTGGTGTGTCCAGATATTTTAGCTCGAACATCCCTTGATTTTGGCCCGGTCACTCTTTCAAAGCTGGGGGTGGCACTCGCTGCAGGCAGTTACGCCTTTTGTCTCCCTCTTTCACATAAACAAAAAAAATAAATATATACTGTATGTGTTTGTAAATTTCATTAATCGATTTTAGGAGTATGGTTTGTTGTTGGAAGGAACATAATATATATATATATTGTCAAAAAACATGATACACATATCACCGGTAGAAACAATGTCGTACCCAAGCAAGATAGGGCTGTTTTTTCAATGTTTATGAAGGAAACAAAGCCAACACTACCTGCAACAAGTGCCTCCCTCAAAGTTGAAAAAATGAAAAACAGCGAAATTCTAGGTACGTTGAAGAATTATGTGGACACACATAACTTGAAGCATTTTAAGTCTTACAATGAGGGAAATAGACAGATTGTGGGAGAAAACTTGAGTAGTTCAAAGTTTTAGATGATGTTTTACATAATAAGGTTTGTGACTGTACCTATATTCCATCTAACTTTACACAATTGTCTTCAAATTACGAAGGACCTCTATAAATTATTAATTATCAATAGGCAAAAAAATAGTTACCACTAATCTCATTAACTCCCCCCTACCCCCACAAATAAAAAAACGTTACTAGAGTAATCAAACGAATATTTCTACCATTTGGGAATTGTCAGCCTGGGAATAGGTGTGGGAACTTACAACCCCTTTCCCCTAGCCGTTTTTGAGCTACAAAAGTTAATTTTCACGTTTTCCGTCCTACATTAACTTGTAATGCATAAACTAATTAATCAAAGGAGTACACATGTATCTTAATTAAGCCTTAACTTTAACAATATTACAGCTAACTTTGTACATCTTAGGAAAGACCTTTATAGTGATCGACGGAGTACAAGCTATTTCAATTAACCCCCAGACTCTCACAGCAGATCTTCTTAAACTCAATAAAATTGTATACTAGTAGCTTGAATAACATAAACGAATGCGTCTTGCTACCCTCAACCGACGGTGATCATCATATATATATATATATATATATATATATATATAATATATATATTATATAATTATATATATATATATATATATATATATATATATACTGTACATACATATACAGTATTTATATATATTAGTGATGGAACGAATGTCAATTTTCCTTATATGCGAATGCGAATGCATATTTTTAGTTGTAAAATTTGCGAATGCGAATTGCAAATATTTTGGAGAGATCAGATAAATTAATTTAGCAGGAGTGTAAATGAGAACACTGTCGCTTAATCATCTCCAACTCACTGCATCAGTAGGTTTTCACACTCCATCGCGGTGATCGTGCTCCTGGCTTCCTTAGCACGTTGGATTAATCATTGGCCAGACGAAATGGGTGATAAAGAGAAGATGAACTCTTCAGAAAGTGGTAGTAGTGATGAAAGTACACTGGTATAGCAGGGAGTGTAACATTACTCGACAGACAGTATAACGGAAAAAGACTTATTTTTGAAATCTAGTGATTTAATATATGGCAAGTTATATAATGACTATTTAGTATATTTGGTACGTTTTTCGAATACTTTGGTACTTATCACTGGTTAGGTTTGATACTAGTACATAAAGTTAAGTGACAACACAGCACAGTCCTCCTTCATTCCACTCTACCGCCCCAACGCATATCCACACCTGTATTTATTCGTTTGTGTTAACTTTAAAATAAAATATTATATATATTTTTTATTTTCCATTGGTTTCGTGAAAATGTTCGCATATTCGCAAATAGGTATGAATGGAAATGCGGATACGAATATGAATGCGATTATTGAAAAACATATAGAATATTCTCACATGCGAATGCAGAAGCGAATATTCGGCCCATTTCTAAAATATATATACTGTATATATATAGAGAGAGAGATATAGGAATACTTTTTGGGCAGTTGTTATCCACTAACGTCTTCCCTTCATGCGGGAAGTTTGCTCACATTCAACCTGTCCCAAAGAAGGGTGACCGCTCTCAACCCTCCAACTATCGTCCAATTGCTCTTATCTCTTGTCTTTCTAAAGTTTTTGAAACTATTCTTGCTTCCAAATTTCTTAAGCATTTCTCTTCTCATAATCTGCTCTCAGATCGCCAGTATGGCTTCCTTAAGGGTCGCTCTACTGGTGATCTTCTTTCATATCTTACTAACTCTTGGTCATCCTCCTTTCGGGACTTCGGTGAGACTTTTTCTATTGCACTAGACATATCGAAAGCCTTCGATAGAGTCTGGCATAAATCTTTAATTTCTAAACTACCCTCCTTTGGTTTCTATCCCTCCATCTGTTCCTTTGTCTCTAATTTCCTTTCCGGCCGTTCCATAGCCGCGGTTGTGGACGGCCATTGTTCACTTCCTTACCCTATAAACTCCGGTGTTCCTCAGGGCTCTGTCCTATCTCCTATTCTCTTTCTAATTTTTATAAATGATCTCCTTAACTGTACCTTAATTCCCATCCATTCATACGCAGACGACTCAACCTTACACTACTCCATTAGTTTTTCAGAACGCCCCAGCCAGCAATCCCTCAACGACAAACGTAATGAAGCCATAGAACTCTTAAATTCTGATCTAAATACTATTTCCAATTGGGGCAGAGAAAACCTTGTTAACTTTAATGCTTCCAAAACCCAATTTCTCCATCTATCTACCGGTCAGGATCTCCCAGCGGACTATCCCTTATTCTTCAACAATACAAAAATCAACCTTTCATCTTCTCTCAATATTCTTGGTGTCTCTTTTTCTTCTGCTCTCATTTGGAAGGACCATATTACCAGTCTTGCTAAGGCAGCCTCCCAGAAGCTGGGTGTGCTCAACCGCCTTAGGGGGTTCTTTTCCCCTGCACAGCTTCTTGCTCTGTACAGGGGCATAGTGCGCCCTTGTATTGAGTATTGTTCACATGTGTGGGGAGGTTCCTCTCACACCGCTCTCCTAGACAAAGTTGAAAGGAAGGCCTTTCGTATCATTAACTCCCGTCCACTCACCAACTCTCTGCAATCTCTCTCTCTCCGCCGCAATGTTGCATCTCTCTCGCTATTCTATCGCTACTATAATAATCAGTGTTCCTCAGAGCTATCCCAGTGCATACCACCTCCTTTACGTAGGGCACGTGGTACCCGTCTTGCAACTCAATCCCACCACTACTCTGTGCAACTCTCCAACCCAAGAGTGAAACGTTACTCTCAAACTTTCTTCTACTCAACAGCTGAGCTCTGGAACTCTCTCCCAGAATCAGTCTTTCCCTCTTCCTATGACTTAAATTGCTTCAAACTCCGTGTGTCCAGGCATTTTGGCTCGAACGTCCCTTGATGACTTGAATGACTATAGATCAGGCAGGGGAAGTGGTGGTGGACAGGAGTGAATGGAGAATGCTTGTGAATAGTTGAGTGAACACGTGGTTATTTCCCTGTTCTTGCTCTGTCTTGAGTCGGCTACCCCCAAAATGGGGATTGGGCCTGAGCATATAGATAGATAGTCCCTTGATTTTGGCCCTGTCACTCTTTCAACTATGGGGGGGGGGGGCACTCGCTATAGGCAGTTATGCCTTTTTCCTCCCTCAATCACATAGAAAACAAATAAATAAATAAAATAACCTCGATATGCTATAGTTTATTCGCTGTAAGTAGGCGAGAGATCTTAACTTCTACCCTCATAACTCACAAACTACTATAGTAATAGTTAATATTTTTACCATTTAGAAAGAGTCAGCCAGGGAACAGATGTGGGAATTTACATTCAATTTGCTCAAGCCCTTTTAGAGTTACAGAGGATAGAGCTCATGATTTCTCGCCTACTTACAGCAAATAAACTATAACATGTCTCCTTGCTAATAAAAACAATCATAATAAATATATAATGAATAAAATCAAAACAAATAAACACGGCACTTAGAAAACTATTATAAACTTTGCGTAAGCAGAGTTGTATCACCCCCGTATAGTGGTACATGCCAGCCAAAATGTCTGTCTGTCTGTCTGTCCGAAAACTCCTCCTAGACCGTTCAACAGATTTTCACCAAACTTCACATGAACATTCGGTGCATGAATTCGACAGTAATTAAAAGCAGATTTTTGTTTAATGTAAGCAATAGTTATGATTTTAGGAAAAAAACAAAATCCCCCCTCAACATCGGCCCCCAAATCAGCCCCCTCCCCCCCCCCTCCATCCCCCGGCAATGATTATGGCGTTCTGTGTGTGTGTGTGTGTGTGTGCCCCATAGGGGCACACACACAGAATGCCATCGTTCTAGGGGCGAAAACAGCTCGCCCCGCATTTGATAGGTTAAGTTAGTTTAGTTGACATTAGAAGTGATGGTAGTAATAGTGGGGATGATGGTGATAGTAATGATGATGGTGACAACAGTAGTGATGATGGTTGTAGTTGTAATAATGATTATGACAGTAATAGATATAATGGTGACAGTACTAGTAGTAGTGATGATGGTCATAGTAGTAGTGATGATGGTGTCAAGTAATGACGATAGTTGTAGTGATAATGGTGACAGTAGTGATGATGGTGACATTATTAGTGATGATGGTGAGTAGTAGTGATGATGGTGAAAATTGTAGTGATGATGAGAGTAGTAGTGATGATGGTGAGAGTAGTAGTGATGAATATAATAGGAGTAGTGCTGATTATTGGTGATAGTATGATTGATGATGGTGATAGTAGTAATGTTGATTGTAAGATGACGGTGATAGTTGTAGTGATAATGATGACAATAGTGATGCTTCTAGTGACGATGGTGACAGTATTAGTGATGATGATGAGTAGTAGTGATAATGGTGAAACTTGTAGTGATGATGACAGTAGTAGTGAGGATGAGAGTATTAGTGATGATGGTGAGAGTAGTAGTGCTGATTATAATAATAGTAGTGCTGATGATAGTAACGGTGATAGTGACTAGTAGTGATGATGATGACCCATCGCAGAGCTGGGTATGCCTTTTTGATTTAGGGCAAAACGGCACGTTTACTTTATCAAATCTGCGTAAGCAGATTGGCATCGCCTCTCGTATAGTGGTACATGCCGGCCGAAATGTCTGTCTGTCTGTATGTCTGTCTGTCCGATACCTCCTAGACCGTTCGACGGATTTCACCAAACTTCACACGAACCTTCAGTGCGTGAATTCGACGGTAATTAAAAAAATATTGTTTTAATTTGTGCAATAGTTATGATCAACTCTGCGAAGCAGAGTGGTATCGTACACACAGGTCCCGCCCGTATACTGTGCACCACAATTCAGCTTGTCCGTCGTCGTCGTCCGTCGTCGTCGTCGTCCGTCGTCTGTCGTCGGTCCGGAAACTCCTCCTAGACCGTTCGATGGATTTTCACCAAATTTCACAGGTATATTCATTTGGTCAATGCGAAGGTCAGTCGAAAAGAAATTTTCAATTTAACTTAAAGGTTAAGGTGAAAGGTCAAGGTTAAAAATAAGGTCAATATTTCATGTGTCTTAGTTTTTACTCAAATTTCTTCATTTTCACTATACAAGTTACTAGTACCCTCGATATGCTGTTGACCAAATTTTAGATAAATATTCTGAAGGGTAAGGTCAAAGGTCAAGGTCAAAGGTCAAAATATTTGTTTTACTAGTATTTCTTATATTAACTGTTAGATTCTCACTAAACTTACCATGTATATTCGGAATACTTAGGGCAAGGTCATACAAGAAACTAAACAATTCCATATGAAAGGTCAAGTTCACAGGTCAAGGTCAAATAAGAGGTCAATATGCTAATTTCATTACTTTTCATGCAAACTTCACAAAATTTAGCAATATAGTTGCACTTTAAATGAAAAGGAAAATAATAAATTGTGACACATCATGAAGGTCAAGGTCAAAGGTTAAGGTCAACTACTCTATAAATACATATGAAACTAACTGATGGGTTTTAATGAATTTAGTCATGCTTATTTGATTTTCCTGGGCAATGTCAATGAAAACTATGTTTTACTCTTACATAAAGGTCAAGGTCACAGGTCATGGTGAAAGGTCAACTTATACAATTTATTTTTAGTTTGTATTCAAATGTCTTCATTTTCACTATACAAGTTACTGGTAACATTGACATCATATTTCACAAATTTTAGATAATTATTCTAAAGGGTAAGGTCAAAGTTCAAGGTCAAAGGTCAAAATAGTATTTTTACTAGTATTTCTCATACTAACTGTTAGATTATCACTAGGCTTACCATGTATATTCGGAATACCTATGCCAAGGTCATACAATAAACTATTCTATTTCATATGAAAGGTCAAGGTCACAGGTCAAGGTCAAATAAAAGGTCAATATGCTATTTTCTTTACTTTTCATGCAAACTTCAAACAAATTGGTGAGATAGCTGCACTTTAAATGAAAAGGAAATTAATAAATGTTGAGACATATAAAGGTCAAGATAAAGGTCAAAGGTCAAGGTCAACTATTCTCTTAATATATATGAAACTAACTGATGTTTTAATGAAATAAGGCATGCGTATTTGATGTGCATGCGCAATGTCAATGCAAACAAAAATGAACTATATAAAGGTCACAGGTCTAGGTCAAAGGTCAACTTTTATGATTTATTTAAAAAAATTACACAAATATTAGAAAACTGGCTGTGTTATGGCTTATTACTTAAATATGGCCTAATATATATCAAATTTCACATAAATATTGTAATTGTTAAGGTCAGAGGTCAAGGTCAAGATAAGAGTATTTGTAATTTTCCCTAAACTCCTCCTTGATTGTTTAATGTATTGTCATAAAATTATACAGGCAAATTCAGTTGGTCAATGCGACGACCATCCAAATGTATGTATTTTACTTTTAGTCAAAGTCAAAGGTCAAGGTCACATTATATGATCACTATTTGTAATCAATAAGTTTTTATACGAATTAGGCTACACCATATTCATAAATCTATTTAATACGAACATTGCTGTTCTATCTATCTATCTATTGCCTGATGCAGTGATCCCCGAAGGGGTGGCCACGAACGAACCGCCCCCATGCACCTCTGTCCCCAGTCAGTCGACGCCCTCCCCCCAACCAGCACCGCCTTCGTTCATGTACTTCCTCACTCCATCCTTCCACCTCTCATTCGGTCTACTTCTCCCTCTCCGTCCCTCCACCTCGCTCTCGTACACCCTCTTCGTCATTCTCTCGCTTTCCATACATTCCATATGGCCGAACCATCTCAAGTTGTTCCTTTTCACACTTTCCAGCACATCCACCTCCACACCACACCTCCTTCCCACCTCCTCACCAGCCCGCCCATCCCCCCACGCAACCCCGCACGCACCCCCTAAGCAACTCACCTCCACCGCTCCCACTTCTGGCCCGAGTCCCCCAACCAACGTCCACGCCCTGCCTCCGCAAGTCAGCGTCAGGACCACCACACTGCCATGCAAGGACCCCCCCACCTCCACACTGACCACCCCACCTCCCGCCACTTCCCTCAGCACTCCCACAAGCCTCCCCCTCCACTGCACCCCCCCCCCACATTCCCCCATCCACATTGCTGTTAAGCTAACTAAATCCTTGATAAGAAATTCTAATGTCGAAGGTCAAAGGTCAAGGTTAAAGGTCGATATATGATTTTTACTAGTATTTTGTATTTAATGTAGGATTCTCATCAGGCATATCATGCATATTCGGAATGCCTAGAGCAAGGTCATACAAGAATAAGCATAATTCCATTTGATAGGTCAAGTTCACAGGTCAACGTCATAATTATATAAAGTCAATATGCTAATTTCTTTACTATTCATGTAAACATCACAACATTCGTTGAGACAGTTGTGCATTAAGGGAAAATTAAAATGTTAAATTTTCAGACATCATGAAGGTCAAGATGAATGTCAAAGGTCAAGATCAACTATTCCTTTAATGCCTCTGAAACTAACTGATGATCTTTAATTACATTTGACACACTTATTTGATATTGTAGTTACATCAAAGCAAAACAAAATATAATTCTACATAAAGGTCAAGGTCACATGCCAAGGTCATAAGTTATCCTTCAACATAAATTTTTGTTTTTTTCGATAAGCTGACGACTGTTAGTTGCATATTACTTAAATCACATATAATTCAATCATATATATATATATATATATATATATATATATATATTATAATACTTAAGGTTAAAGGTCAAGGTAAAAGAACAAAAGAAGAGTGTTGATAATTGTCTTTAAACTCTTCCTAGACTGTTTAACCCTTTGTGTACCGGTGACGTCTTTTTCATTGTATTCTAGCTATAATTAGACGATTTTGTGGAGCTTATGAAGGATCTGTGGTAGTAAAAAGGGTTAAGATAGTTGAAAGCCTGCTACTTTTATGGAGGCCCTTCATAAACTAAAAGAAATCGTCTTAGTATCCAGTATGAAATGAAACTGACAGAACTGTACTGAACGGGTTATGTATCATCACCAAATTTTGCTAGCAAATTTGGTTGGTCAATGCAATGATTGTCCATTTTGTTTTCTTTGTTATTCAAAGGTCAAGGTGAATGGTAAAGGTCACAGATTATGGTCACTATTTCTTTCTTATATATATTTTATATATATATACAGTATATATATATATATATATATATATATATATATATATATATAAAATATATATACAGTATATATATATATATATATATATATATATATATATATATATATATATATATATATATATATGTATATACTGTATATAAACCTATTTTAGCTAAGAGATTCAATACTACTTGCGGAATTATAGATTGCAGAGTTGCGTATGCATTATATTTTTTTTTTTGTATAATGCGAAAACTGCACACCTACTTTATTTTAGGTCCAAACAATGGTTTTGCCTCCCCCCCCTCCCCCCCCTCCCTCGGCCCTCCACCAGCCTCTTGCCCCCCTCCCCCCCCCCAGCAATGATGATGACATTCTGGGGAAGAAAATAACTCTCCCCGCATTTGGTAGGTTAAGTTAGCTTAGTTGACATTAGAAGCGATGGTAGTAATAGCAGGTGACCCATCGCAGAGTTGGGTATGCCGTTTTGATTTTGGGCAAAACGGCACGCCTACTTTATCAACGCTGCATAAGCAGAGTGGTATCGCCCCCCCCCCCCCCCCCCCCCCCCCCCCCCCCGTATAGTGGTACATGCCGGCCGAAATGTCTGTCTGTCTGACTGTCCGAAAACTCCTCCTTGACCGTTCGACTGATGGATTTTCACCAAACTTCACATGAACATTTGGTGCGTGAATACGACAGTAATTAAAACAATTTTGTTTTAACTTGCGCAATAATTTTGATTTTAGGTTAAAAAAAAAATGTGCACCCCCCCTCACCCCCAACCCCGCCAGCAATGATGACGGCGTTCTGTTTGTGTGTGCCCTATAGGGGCACACACATAGAACGCCATCGTTCTGAGGGCGTAAACAAATCGCCCCGTATTTGATAGGTTAAGTTAGTTTAGTTTATATTAGAAGTGATGGTAGTAATGGTGGGGATGATGGTGATAGTAGTGATGATGGTGATAATAGTAGTGATGATGGTTGTAGTTGTTGTAATGATGATGACAGTAATAGATATGATGGTGACAGTGCTAGTAGTAGTAATGATGGTCATAATAGTGGTGATGATGATGTCAAGTTATTACGATAGTTGTAGTTATAATGGTGACAGTAGTGATGATGGTGACAGTATTAGTGATGATGGTGAGTAGTAGTGATGATGGTGAAAGTTGTAGTGATGATGAGAGTAGTAGTGATGATGGTGGGAAAAGTAGTGATTATTATAATAGTAGTAGTGCTGATTAATGGTGATAGAATGATTGATGATGGTGATAGTATTACTAGTGATGAAGGTAACCCATCACAGAGTTAGGTATGCCGTTTTGATTTTGGGCAAAACGGCACGTCTACTTTATCAACTCTGCATAAGCAGAGTGGTATCGCCCCCTGTATAGTGGTACATGCCGGCCTAAATGTCTGTCTGTCTGTCTGTCCGTCCGAGAACTCCTCCTAGACCGTTGGACGGATTTTCACCAAACTTCACACTAACATTCGGTGCGTGAATTCGACGGTAATTCAAAAAATATTTTTTGAATTTGTGCAATAGTTATGATCTTAAGTCCAAAAAATGGTTTTGCACCCCCCCCCCCCCCAACAGCCCCCCTCTCAACCAGACCCCCTCCCCCCCTTTACGAGCCCCACCCCCCACCCTGTACCTATTCCCTGTGTGTATAGATACAGTACCGGTAAATATTAGTATTGATGAAGGTGACCCATCGCAGAGTTGGGTATGCCGTTTTGATTTTGGGAAAAACGGCACGTCTACTTTATTATTATTGTCGTTTTTTTTTTTTTATCAACTCTGCGTAAGCAGAGTGATACATACCGGCCGAAATGTCTGTCTGTCTGTCTGTCTGTCTGTCCGAAAACTCCTCCTAGACCGTTCGACGGATGTTCACCAAACTTCACACGAACATTCGGTGCGTAAATGATACGGTAATCATTTTTTTTTTAAATTTGTGCAATAGTTATGATTTCAGGTCAAAAATATGGTTTCACCCCCTTTATTTTTATTATTGTCGTTTTTTTATTTGTTATCAACTCTGCGTAAGCAGAGTGGTACATACCGGCCGAAATGTCTGTCTGTACGAAAACTCGTCCTAGACCGTTTGACGGATTATCACCAAACTTCACACGAACATGCGGTGCGTGAATGGGACGGTAATTATTTTTTTGTTTTAAATGTGTGCAATAGTTATGATTTTAGGTAAAAAATATGGTTTCACACCCCCCCCCCCCCAAACCACCAGACCCCCCCCTCCCCCACCCGAAGAATACCCCCTTCTAACATTTTTCTGTGGCAGCAATGACGATGTGTGTGTGCCCCGTAGGGGCACACTCATCACAGAATGGCACACACAACACACACGTCTCAGATGTGATGACAATGGTGATTATAGTATATGTAGTGATGGTTTTGGTAATTATGATAGTATTTGTCATGGTGGTGATGATCTGTCGTGGTGACGATATAGTGTCTGAGTGTAGTAATGATAGTTGTGATGATTATGGTAGCAGTTATGAGAACTGTCTTCGTGGTGCGATGCATAAGGTGTTGATTTTCGGTGTGAGCATCCTGGATTCGAATCCACGGACTGCCACATGTGTTTGTAAAATTTCATTAATCGATTTTAGGAGTATAGTTGGTTGTTGGAAGGAACATAATAATTGCCAGTAGTGATGATGATGGTTATTATTGTAGTGAGGGCAGTCGTGATTGTGACAGTAGTTGTGATAGTAGCAGTGATGATGGTAGTAGATGATGGGGATAGTAGTAGTGATGATGTTGAAAGTTTTGGTTATGTTGGTGATGGTTACTGGAGATGATACCCAGAAAACAAGTTGCCCCACATTTGCTAGGTTAAGTTAGATTAAGTTAGTTTAGTTGACATTAGAAGTGATGGTAGTAACAGTGGGGATGATGGTGATAGTAGTGATGATGGTAATAATAGTGGTGATGATGGTAATAATAGTGGTCATGATGACTGTAGTTGTGTGATAATTATGACAGTAGTGATGATGATGGTAGTAGTAGATATAATGGTGACTACTAGTAGGAGTGATGATGGTCATAATAGTAGT
>JBAKBP010027115.1:0-30638 GCA_037953745.1 Lithodes maja
GTGAGTGAATTACCTGATGAATTTCGACGAGAACAATGTGTTTAAGTGAATGATTGTGAGTGAGTGAGTGAGTAACTTCCATGTAAACCTCTAACGGAGTCTCTCATTTTATGTTGGTTGTTAGACAAGTTTATTATGTTTAGAAATGGTATCTGGGAGTCTAAGGCATAATTGAGATAGCTACTTACCCCATTGTTTTACTTAAAGTTTTACTTAAGCTGTATATAGTCGTCTAGTGACTACAAGGATAAGCTCCAGCAAGTCCACCAACTCTACCAAATCAATCAACTTCCCCAAGTCAACCAACTCCACCAAGTCAACCAACTGTATCAAGTCAACCAACCCCACCATGTCAACCAACTCCACCAAGTCAACCAACTCCACCAAATCAACCAATTCCACCAAGTCAACCAACTCCACCAAGTCAACCAACTCCACCAAATCAACCAATTCCATCAAGTCAACCAACTCCACCAAGTCAACCAACTCCACCAAATCAACCAATTCCACCAAGTCAACCAACTCCACCAAGTCAACCAACTCCACCAAGTCAACCAACTCCACCAAGTCAACCATCTCCATCAAGTCAACCAACTCCACCAAGTCAACCAACTCCACCAAGTCAATCAACTCCACCAAGTCAACCAACTCCACTATGTCAACCAACTCCACCAAATCAACCAATTCCACCAAGTCAACCAACTCCACCAAGTCAACCAACTCCACCAAGTCAACCAACTCCACCATGTCAACCAACTCCACCAAGTCAACCAACTCCACCAAGTCAACCAACTCCACCAACTCTCCCAAGTCAACCAACTCCACCAAGTCAACCAACTCCACCAAGTCAATCAACTTCATCAAGTCAATCAACTCCACCAAGTCAATCAACTCCACCAAGTCAACCAACTCCACCAAGTCAATCAACTCCACCAAGTCAATCAACTCCACCAAGTCAACCAACTCCATCACGTCAACCAACTCCACCACGTCAACCAACTCCACCATGTCAACCAACTCTGCCAAGTCAACCAACTCTGCCAAGTCAACCAAGTCAACCAACTCCACCAAGTCAACCAACTTCACCAAGTCAACCAACTCCACCAAGTCAACCAACTCCACCAAGTCAACCAACTCCATCAAGTCACCCAACTCCACCAAGTCAACCAACTCCACCAAGTCAACCAACTCCACCAAGTAAACCAACTCCATCAAGTCAACCAACTCCACCAAGTCAACCAACTCCATCAAGTCAACCAACTCCATCAAGTCAACCAACTCCACCATGTCAACCAACTCTGCCAAGTCAACCAACTCCGCCTAGTCAGCCAACTCCACCAAGTCAACCAACTCCACCAAGTCAACCAACTCCACCAAGTCAACCAACTCCACCAAGTCAACCAACTCCATCAAGTCAACCAACTCCACCAAATCAACTAACTCTCCCAAATCAACCAACTCGGCCAAGTCAACCAACTCCATCAACTCAACTAAGTTAACCAACTCAACCAAGTCAACTAATCTCCACCAAGCCAACCAACTCCACCAAGTCGACTAACTCCACCATGTCAACCAACTCCATCAAGTCAACCAACTCCATCAAATCAACCAACTCTCCCAAGTCAACCAATTCCACCATGTAAAATAACTCCACCAAGTCAACCAACTCTCCCAAGTCAACCAACTCTTCCAAGTCAACCAACTCCACTAAGTCAACCAACTCTTCCAATTCAGTCAACTCCACCAAGTCAGTCAATTCCACCAAGTCAGTTAACTCCACCAATTCAGTCAACTCCACCAAGTCAGTCAACTCCACTAAGTCAGTTAACTCCACCAAGTCAGTCAACTCCACCATGTCAGTCAACTCCTCAAAGTCAGTTAATTCCAACAAGTCAGTCAACTCCACCAAGTCAGTCAACCCCACCAAGACGGGCGGGTGCCCAACCCCGAAAGGGGTTGAAATAGGGGAGCTATCCCCCCACCAAAGGCGGCTTTCTAGGGCCTTTCCTAGCTGATGCTGAGAGGATTGGGTTCTAGTCATGTGGTGATGGGCTGGTCTATCAGAGTGAGAACTGAGCGATCTCTGCCATACCCATAGCTTACTCTGACTATTCCTTTTACTTATATATTTTCTAGATCTCAAGTGACGGCGTCTCTTCCGTGGATTGACCTCCCAATCTACCAAGATTGGAATCCAAAGCGTCACATTTTTCCTTTGCCCCTAAACTTTCTTTTCATAACTGCTGAGGGGCACAGGGCCCTGGGTGGGGCTTTGGTTTCCCGGGCGTTTCTGCACCCTCCTCAGCTCCCCGCCAATGAAGTGGCTTCGGTCACCCAGGCTTTATTGTGGTCGACAGGGAGGGTTCTGTGGGGGCGCTCGGATATGGCCTTGGCCTTGCTCGGAGCCTTGGGGCTGTTCGGCCAGGCAGCTTGGGGAACAACAACAACAACAACAACAACCCCACCAAGTCAACCAACTCCACCAAGTCAGTCAATTCCACCAAGTCAGTCAATTCCACCAAGTCAACCAACTTCACCAAGTCAGTCAAGTCCACAATACTACGCCACTCCGACAAAGGTGGGATTGGAAAAGGGGGCATCTGGGGGTTGGACCTTATTTTTTATCTACAATCTTGACTATTGAACACATTTAAAAACAAAAAATTACCTGACCGTTGCATTGACCCACCAAACGTTCCTGTTAAGTTTGGTGAAAATCCATCGAACGGTCTAGGAGTTTCCAGACAGACGGACGACAGACATTTCGGCCGTTAGTGTACCAGTAAAAGGGTGGGCGATATCACTTTGCTTACATAGATTGATAAAACCTCCCCTTAATGGTGAATTCCAGGGATGAAAGAAAAAACGATGTTTAATGCAGGGTCATAACTTGTCATGAATATACTGTAATATGTATTTGGGCAATATAGATATAATTCCATTAAACTCCAGATATAAATACTAATTTAAAACGTCATTGGCATCCTCATCCTATCAGCTGGGCGAGTTTCACTCAGTTGGCGTGACGATAGACTGGAGAGGCACAGCATGTAAACAAAGGGTACCCCCAACACACACACTTCTGGACAGTTCTGTCTTTCTTAATTAATACCTTTCAATTCAATACTCAAGATTTGTAAAAGATCGAACAAGGTCCTGAAGATGTGTTGCATACCGAGAAACAAATCCTATCTCGCCAATGATACACATAATATAATATCTTCTTAAAAATATTTGTGTTCTGTAAATTTAAAAACCACCATCCCTTGACCAGACTATAGTAAAGCCAAATGTTGAGCTGTGCACATTCATAAAATGTTTAAGTGTCTCTCTTATCAAAAAGACCACAGATTCTTCCACCTCCCATGTTGAGTGTTCTTGCCATTGTACCCTGTGACGTCATGGTAAACTATAGGTTTGAGTCCCGAAGGGAAGAAGAAAAACGTAATATTGAGTAATGTGCCTTAAACAGTAATGGCACTCTTTGAACTCTAGAGTCAGCTGTTCGAATGACCCGCCCCAGAGTGTTAAAGAGACCAACATCATAATCGTGCGTTCATATTCACTTACGGAATCGTCCTTATGATCGAGAGCTCACTACGAAAAAACTTAGTAAAAAATATTAAAAAAAAAAATATTAGAACCACTAATCTGCTATGCTTCCCATCGTGTGGATGTTGATAGCTTGGGTCTGCCCGCAGACGCTTATGCGCCAAGCGCCATTCCTCCTTCAATGATATATCAAGATAACTTATAAACATCAAAGACGAATGGGAAGGGGATGGAAGGGAGGGCCAGAATCGTCAATGATTCCGAGGCCACTACTAAATATTATGTTTTCCTTTTTCCCTTCGGGACTCAAATCTATAATTTTAGTGGACCCTCCATCATTGATGATATGCCTGATATCTCAAGTCTGGAGGGGGACATTCGTGACAAAATTTATCAAACCACTAACAAATCAACAATAGGATGAAACTAAACCCAGATATAAAATTCTAATACTTCTTGATTTGTATGCAAAATGCAGAAACAAAATATAAAAGGTTTACAGGTAGCGTACTTCAAAGAAATACCTGTGTGCAAAAATTCTGGAAATCATGGGATAGGATTGTAGAAAAGTTGCATGACAATTATAACCTATTGGGTATATGTATAAAAAACAAATCACTTAAAAGTATCCAACATTGTAACTGTTAAAATAAATCTTTGTCCATGAATATCTATTCATATACAAAAATATTCTCTGACTCATGACTATTGCAAGTTCCTGAGTATCTTATGATAAATGCACATCACATGAAACATTTGGTAATGTATCCAAAATACACAATCAAAATATATAATTTTGAACTGTACTTCCAGTCCTTAGCGATCAAGTATATCACAGTGCATTTGCACTCACAACCTTGTCCGGCGGGGCTGGGGGTGTTAGCTATCAATGCCCCCCACACTTCTTAAAATTAATCATAATAATAAAAAGCACCAGACCATCAGACCCTTTGGCTCAATGCGAAACAGGTCTTACTTGGTTTATCTAGAGCAATAGACAGGTAACGCGTTAGAAAGGTGTGATTGGACACCCATAATTGCATCTGTTGAATATCAGTGACTGAATAATTCTTTAAGAACCGAAGTGAGACTGCCCATTTTCGAATGTCATGGGCACGTCCCACGGTTCCCGGGTTGCTTTTCCGTATCACATCAACTAGTAAAGCTGCCAAAAGCCGCTTTGTAAGGCGTGTACTTATACTATTTACCCACAGAACGACCGGTTGGGTAGTCCGGGACACTCCCGTATGTCATTTGTTACGACCGGCACTACGAAATAAACAAGGGCACTTAATATTGGACTAGAAGATAGGCTATATCTGCAACAACGGTGCGCTAATAATTCCAAACCCTCGAACTATTTCGCTGGTGAACAAAACACTTAAACTCTCCAGAGTTAATCTACTGGATAACGGGGTATCAATTAACTGGGTTTTAGTGCACTTCTACAAAGGCTTTCCGGTGACGGCAAAGCCTACTCACAACAGGAGTACTTTACGTTAATAAAATGCTCTCAAGTAATAACAATGCTTAAATAAACTATAACAAGATTTAATGAAGGAGTATATGCTTACGTTAACCTTAGTGTGAGTCTGTACTCAACACTAAACTCTTCAATGCTCTATGAAAACACTGGAAGTCTAGTCCTACAGCAAACAGATATGGAATCTTCTGAAAACGTCTAATGCTCTAAGATGCTCGTCGAATATAGAACAGAAATAATGCAGGGGCAGGACACCAAAGCGTGTATCTTAAATACACCAACAAGTAGGATACATATATATAAAACAAGGGAGTGCAACAACTCTGTGACAGCACTAATAATAGCCACTCAAAACAGTACTTCCTTAGCCAAAGTAACAGCCATACTGGGTTGTGCACTATGCATCAACCTAGGCTAAAATAATACGTGAATAATTCCTAAAGCATACGCAGTTAAAGTTAATAAACACAATGCTGTCTTTATTACTAATAAAGTCTAGCAGCGGCATAAAAGGTACAAGGAGGCTAGGCAGAGCGCAAGCATGCTCGTAGCCTACTGTCTCCCCTTGAACAGATTTCCCTTATGTTACGTTAAGTGACTAGGAGGCTCTCTTGGCAAGTCCAGATCTCAAGTATCTGGTCTTGCCCTGGCGCTCCACAAAGGTCAACACAAAGAGGTAGCGAGCATACAAGCAAGAGTAGGCAAAAGCCCTTCGCTTGTATACTGCTACACTCGCAAAGGAAAAATATGCACAAGGGTTACAGGCTACCTAGCTCCGTCGAAGTCGTACAGGCTTTGACTTGCCATATACATAACTCAGACAACGACCAAAGATACCCTCCACTGTCTAGCATGAAATAGTAACAAAGAACAACTCAATACTTAGAAGCACCCAATAATAATATGACTCCATGTGACTATGACTCTAATAATCCCTAAAGCTAGTGCAAAACATATATGTGAGAACTGGTGCTGGTAATACGACTGGCCGACTATGGAAGTCGTATGCAGAACCAGAAGGGATAAGTACTTGAATAAAGATAAGAAGTATTGGAAAAGACGAAGTTCAGAGAGAGAAACAGTAGCACAGGGGGTTAGATTGGGGACAGATTGCAAGGGACATCTAGGACCAAGCACAACATACCAAGCTCTAAGGAGACACGCGGGTAGGAGCCCCCCAGCACCAAACTGAGACAGCGGCACCCAATCACAGACCACTACGTCATGAAGAGCAGGCGTCATATGACGCGCCAGGCCCGCCGGCCAATCACGAGCATGGGAACCTCCGCCCGAGCGAGGAAGGCACACGTACATACACACGCACATACTACCACCTCGCTGTCTCCTTCGTTCTCTCTCTCCTTGCAATTCACACTACATATCTTATACTCTATCACTGATATAAAATACTTCCAAGGGTCACAGACAAGAATAAAGACCACCACTGATCTGTCTGTGACAATATGAATACTAAGAAAGAAAGAACATCGTTCTACGATTATTATAGCCCATTTCACTGTCCTGGCGAGCGCTAGCGAGTTACGAGTACATTCTGACAAGCTGGCCAGCGTAACACCCCGCCCAAGATGTGGGATGTTTTAACCTCAGGTAAACGCCACATCTGACCAGACAGAATGCCCACCAACCCCGCATCACCCAGCTACTCCCCCAAGTTGTGAAAACAAGGCACAATCACAAACATAAAACACTTCATTATATTAAACAAATCTACACAACACTTCCCCAAAATAATTGTATCCCCTAACAATATTACACTCAACGAGCAAGCTTCACCAAGCCTAGCCTACTAAGACAATACTCAGAATGGCTTAGATTCTTGCTGTAACATACTGCACTTATATACTATCAAAAAGAAATAGTTTTTATGTGAGGTTTTTATATATTTTTTTAATAGTGTTTTTGGCGGCTTTGCACTACAGGGGCAAGCCTAATTTTTCTCCACTCTCAAACCAACACTGACTGAACGGCGAGGGTGCTCCTTAAGACATACCCTCCCGTGACAAACAATCATCCAGAACATTATCAGTGCCCTTAACATGCCACACATCCAACTTGTGTTCCAGCAGCAAAACAACACCTGACACTGATAAACTGGCCAGTCCATCACCAGACTGGCACTTCTCTTCGCTCTTTCCGGCAACGGGACCTGCCAATAACCTTTCACTATTTCCACCTTAGTGATAAACGAGGCAGCCCCGATGCGGTCTATGGGGTCGTCAACTCTAGATAAGGTATAGGCGTCTGTCAGGGATGATGCACCAACACTCTTGCAATCAACACAAACACGGATCTTGCCACTTAACTCAGGTTGCAAGGTTACTGGCAACGACCACTCACGATATCCCTTATCCCTCAGACCCTTTTTCAACATGTAGTCCAGCTCTGCTTTCACAACAGGCTGTCGAGCAGGATTTATACTGTAGGGAGCCAATTTGAGCCTTGCACTGTCTCCAGCCTCCATGTCGGGTTCTACCCTGTACATCAGGCCTGGAGAATCAACAAACATGCGGACGTAGTGCTACAGCCTAGTAAACAACTTCTCTTGATGCTTGGGAACAAGAGGTTGCAACTTATCTCGAAGAACAACATGCTTAGTGCCCTCCCACAACCCAGCCGGGACCGCAGTTTCTACACTATAGTCGCCCTCCTTCTCCACCTCTGTCCCTGGAACAGCCAGGTCATGAGAGGGACAATCTGTACCACCTGTGCAGTCACTCCCACAGTTCATAAGTGCTAATGCTCCCCCGCCGATACCGTACATGCGCACCCCCGCATTCCTTGCGACTACACCTGCCGACGCAGCATTACCGCCTTCAGCGCCACGGCCAGATACAGTCAGTCTATGGTAGGGCTGTTGCATTTTACTTGGGCAACATTGGGAGGCTATGCGACGATCAGGTGTATCTAGTCCATAGTTACCCTCACCAATCTGTTTAATGGCCTGATACTGACCACCACCCTTAGCAGCCATGGGTCGACCTGACCTGACAACCATGCCAAAGCCTCGTTGCCCACCTTGAACAACTGAAACAACGAGGCCAACGGTTTACTCACACCCAAGTGACCTGCCAGCGGAACATCGTGCACCGCATGAGTTGTGAGGCCTGGGTGCTCGGCACAAACAGTGGGGTATGAACCGAGCAGGTGCTGGATCGCTGCACACTGCTGCTCAGGCAGGTGCTCAGCGCTTCCACAGCCACCTGGCTCGTGTTCCCCGCCCACTGCTCCGCCGAGACATGATTATCCCAACTTTTCACCACCTGTGCCTCACTGCCCCCCTCTCCTTCTCCACCTTGGCCGCTGCAGACCAACACAGGGACAGTAGGCTGCTCAGGTGGTTGCCTCACAAACTCCTTTAACAGGTTCACATGACATGCTTCCCGTCCTCGTCGAGTTCAATAGCCCCGTTCCCACAACTCTCAAGACTAAGATCTTCTAGTTGCACCTGGGAACTTCTCTGTCGCGGAGTGCCATCACGCCCTACCATGTCACTAGGGGGGACAGGTTCTGGGGCCACTCCGGAGCTTAAATTTGGTGCAAGTACCGAGTCACCAAGGAGTGTCGCTGGGTCCAAACTCTCAACCCGACCACCAGCCTCGACTTTCTCCTTCCGACCCTTCCTTCGCTGGTCTGAAACCTGGGTACTAGGCTGTGACACCTGAGCGGACTGAGATCTCTCGAGCCCCTCTTGCCCCTCCCTACTCGTGTCGGCCGCCCTCTCGGCAACGACTAAGGGTGGAACCTCGGAAGTGGGCACCGAAAAGTCGTTACCGAGAAGGAGGTCGATCCCCTCAACTGGCAATTTCTCCACAACACCCACATCCAACTCCCGTGTCACACCGTCCACCTCAAGCTCCACTCTGACCAGCGGGTAAGACCGCGTAGCATTGATGCCTTGAACCACCACAACCCGAGCCGCGTTAATAGGCTTCCCAGTGAAGTTCTTAATAAGTGTCTGGGAAGCGCCCGTATCACGCAGCAACTCAAGCCTATGCTCCACACCATCCCACCTCACAGTGCCGTGCCCCCTATGACCACAAAAAGCATCTCGGACGGGTGACGAGCCCTCCTGCTGCTTCTGCACCGACTGTGACTTCGCAACCGACATATTACCCCGGGCAAACGTGGAAGACCTCAAAGACACACCGATGTTGCTCACACTAGTGACACCTCTGCTGTAGGCGGTGTCCTCGGACATGAGCGCGCAATATGCCCCTTCTCATGACACTTGAAACACTCCACTTCGCTCTTGGACTTCCTCTGAGGTGAGGAAGGGCCCTGGCCTTTCTTTAACGGGAAGGGTTTCGACTTGGGATCAAAATTGGCACCAGTACTCTTAAAAGGGTAATTAGTTGTGTCCTTAATTCGGGGGGGTGGAGTGGTACGCCCCTGGTTACCTGCCTCAGCTCTCTGTGCAGACCCGCACCCACGAATTAATGACAACCTGAGGTCAGCTAGCACAGCCGCCTTCTGCAGAGTTTTAGGTTGCTTTTCTTTCAGGTTAAGAGGCAAATCACTGGCAGTACATTTAAAAAATTGCTCCAACAACACTAATTGCTTCACTGCATCAAAAGTAGTTGCCTTCTCCGACCTTAACCAATTCTCAAATGCATCTGACTGCGCTCTAGCGTGTTCCTGGAAAGTACTCTCCCTTCTCTTGGGAACAGCCCTAAATTTCAGCCTATAGGTCTCTGGCTGCAACTCATACGCCCTCAGGACAGCCTCTTTCAATGCCTCATATTCAACACAAGACTCTAGAGGGGTAAAGCATCGTACGCCTTGAGTGCTTTCCCCGTCAATCGTGAAGAGACAAGGGCTGTCCACTTCTCCTCGGGCCATTGGTGCTCGCGGCACTTTTTTTCAAAATGGAGAAAGAATTCTGTAACTCCTAACTCATCAAACACTGGAACCAACTTTAGTAGATGCGACAGGGACTGGTCATGGGGTCGACCCCCCTCGACGACCCGGTTCCTCATCACCTCTACACGAGTTTTCTCTAGGTCAATATCGGCACAATACCTTGCAGACTCAGCCTGATACCTATACTTGAGCTCAGACTCATGCTTTCGCTGCTCAAGCTCAAGCTCATGCTTTCGATGCTCGAGCTCAGCCTGTCGCTCCTGCTGCTTAAGTTTGGCGAGCTCGAGCTGAAGCAACATCTCGGGAGACAAACTTTGAAGAGGGGGTGCTACTATTGGGGACCCACCCCGTGAGTCACCTAGCGGCATACCAAACTGCCAGCGGACATCGGCCTGCGGGAACGTACCCGGCTCCGGAGCCCGAGGGGGCGTCATGATAGGAGTCGAGTGGAATGGGGGCTGGGACGAAGGTGCCCCAGCTCCCGCTTCACCCGAACCCCCATGCACCCCACCCAGCACACAGGTAACCAGCTCACTTCTTGACAAACCGCTAGTACCAGAAAATCCTAGGACCGTGGCTACACACTGCAGTCCGTACCGGTCCAGTCCCGACATCCGGTCCGCCGTCACTGGCTCCTCCAAAAAACCTCCGAGCATCCTCCTCATCGTTCACCACCCGAACGCCGTAAGACAACTCCACCTTCTCCACCTCCTCGCCTGTCTCTCGCACTGTGCCCTCACTATGCTCAGACCCGTCCAGTGACATGATGGAGTCAACAAAAAAAATTCTCCAGTCAAGAAAAAAGTAGCCAAACTCTCGCATAGCTTTATTCACAAAAAATATTCGAAGATGTTTTTAAGTGCAATACTAGGTCACCAATAAACTCCAACAAGTTCCATATATCCTCAAAACAATGTCCACTGCCAACACTGCGAGAAATAAATTCAACCCCAAATGGCAATAAGATTTCTCAAAAAAAAAAAAATGCAATATTCAGTTCACTATATACTGGTCTAAGGTCGCCATTTGTTACGACCGGCACTACGAAATAAACAAGGGCACTTAATATTGGACTAGAAGATAGGCTATATCTGTAACAACGGTACGCTAATTCCAAACCCTCGAACTATTACGCCGGTGAACAAAACACTTAAACCCTCCAGAATTAATCTACTGGATAACGGGGTATCAATTAACTGGGTTTTAGTGCACTTCTACAAAGGCTTTCCGGTGACGGTAAAGCCTACTCACAACAGGAGTACTTTACGTTAATAAAATGCTCTCAAGTAATAACAATGCTTAAATAAACTATAACAAGATTTAATAAAAGAGTATATGCTTACGTTAACTTTAGTGTGAGTCTGTACTCAACACTAAACTCTTCAATGCTCTATGAAAACACTGGAAGTCTAGTCCTACAGCAAACAGATATGGAATCTTCTGAAAACGTCTGATGCTCTAAGATGCTCGTCGAATATAGAACAGAAATAATGCAGGGGCAGGACACCAAAGCGTGTATCTTTACACCTTACGAGCGGCCTAGGCGGTAATTTATATGTACCGCCCAGCGGGGTGTTTTTACCCTAAATAGGGTTGTTTACGTGATCATTTTCATGCCTAAATAAGACCCAGAGTGTAAAACAAGTATCTATCCCTGAAAGGGCATAAACAGAGCTATCCAATGACACCCCAATCATCCTTGTACGACCACTGGTTTTCTTGCAACGATCGTGGAACACGAGTGCAAAAACCATGTAATTAGGTACTTTCCCTACATAATTCCCTGTGTAGCGAGTGTGAGGGGGGATGGAAGGGTGGTTTTCACTTCAGTTGGCCCACCACGGTGGTGGGCGGCCGTCATAGCCTTACTACGCTCCGCACACCGCTCAGCTCTCTCTCTCTGCAACATTACGTGCTGAAAATGGCACACGACATAAGTTGTGAACCGCCACTTAGTCCAAATTTATTTCACACGACATAAGTTGCGTGCTGCCAAAGAAGGGTTAAATACACCAACAAGTAGGATACATATATATAAAACAAGGGAGTGCAACAACTCTGTGACAGCACTAATAATAGCCACTCAAAACAGTACTTCCTTAGCCAAAGTAGCCTAACAGCCATACTGGGTTGTGCACTATGCATCAACCTAGGCTAAAATAATACGTGAATAATTCCTAAAACATACGCAGTTAAAGTTAATAAACACAATGCTGTCTTTATTACTAATAAAGTCTAGCAGCGGCATAAAAGGTACAATGAGGCTAGGCAGAGCGCAAGCATGCTCGTAGCCTACTGTCTCCCCTTGAACAGATTTCCCTTATGTTACGTTAAGTGACTAGGAGGCTCTCTTGGCAAGTCCAGATCTCAAGTATCTGGTCTTGCCCTGGCGCTCCACAAAGGTCAACACAAAGAGGTAGCGAGCATACAAGCAAGAGTAGGCAAAAGCCCTTCGCTTGTATACTGCTACACTCGCAAAGGAAAAATATGCACAAGGGTTTCAGGCTACCTAGCTCCGTCGAAGCTTTGACTTGCCATATACATAACTCAGACAACGACCAAAGATACCCTCCACTGTCTAGCATTAAATAGTAACAAAGAACAACTCAATAATTAGAAGCACCCAATAATAATATGACTCCATGTGACTATGACTCTAATAATCCCTAAAGCTAGTGCAAAACATATATGTGAGAACTGGTGCTGGTAATACGACTGGCCGACTATGGACGTCGTATGCAGAACCAGAAGGGATAAGTTATTGAATAAAGATAAGAAGTATTGGAAACTAAGAAGTTCAGAGAGAGAAACAGTAGTACAGGGGGTTAGATTGGGGACAGATTGCAAGGGACATCTAGGACCAAGCACAACATACCAAGCTCTAAGGAGACACGCGGGTAGGAGCCCCCCAGCACCAAACTGAGACAGCGGCACCCAATCACAGACCACTACGTCATGAAGAGCAGGCGTCATATGACGCGCCAGGCCCACCGGCCAATCACGAGCGTGGGAACCTCCGCCCGAGCGAGGAAGGCACACGTACATACACACGCACATACTACCACCTCGCTGTCTCCTTTGTTCTCTCTCTCCTTGCAATTCACACTACATATCTTATACTCTATCACTGATATAAAATACTTCCAAGGGTCACAGACAAGAATAAAGACCACCACTGATCTGTCTGTGACAACATGAATACTAAGAAAGAAAGAACATCGTTCTACGATTATTATAGCCCATTTCACTGCCCTGGCGAGCGCTAGCGAGTTACGAGTACATTCTGGCAAGCTGGCCAGCGTAACACATTAAAGATTTCACTGGGCATAATTTATGGTGAGAATCTCTTCTTAGGAGCGCCGGAACCTCGAATTCCATAAAAACGTGCCCACTGTGCCCGATTTTTGCTATAAGGATGGCGGACGGCGCAATTTGCACAACATTGCGTCGTCCCAACCTGAGACAATTCGGTTCGTTGCTCATCGCCGCCAGCTCAGATACCCGGTTTCCTGTAGCCAAGACCATAAGGAACACAGCCTTCTTTAAGATCAAATAAAAAAGTAGGATTGTGACTATATTTCTGAGAATTTAGTAAAGACAAAGCTTTGTCAAGTGACCAAGTAGGCATGAGCTGACGGTATGGTGAGCGTAACCACACTTGAGCCGGCCGCAGGAGCGCGATCAGTGAGACTATGCCCCAATAGTGCCGTAGTGTGTGACTTACTTGACACATGATCGAAACGTCTGGTGCCGGAAACAGATAAATGGAATTCCACCTGTTCCAGTCCGTCAGCAATGCGTCTGGTCCTCCCACTGGGATTATTTCTTGGCGAGTGAGGAAGAGAGGGAGTCTGTGGTTCTCCTCTGACGCGAAAAAATCCACTCGTGGACGGTATGGCTCTGCAATCATCTTCTGAAAGACGGTTTGCTTGAGCGCCCATTCTACTACTTTGCTCCGTCTCCGTGACAGAGCATCTGCCCATACGTTGGCCATGCCCGGCAGATAAGATGCATGAAGATGAATATTTAGCTTGTCTGCTAACACAAATATCTTTTCCGACAACTCTAGCAACACTCGAGACCTCGTTGACCCTTACTACTGAATGCATACTGCATACAGATTGTCCATCCGAAAGGCTATTGATTTCCCCTCCAAATTGGGACCATGAGCCTGAAGGAAAAATATGGGAACTAGTAACACTTTTGCATTGATGTGAAACTCCTTGGACTGGGACCAAAGACCCTGACCTTGATATCCGAGGTTTGACTGATATCCCCAACCCAATGTCCCTGAAGCATCTGTATTTACCTATATCGTAGGCGGAGAAGTCCACGTCATAATTGAATGCAATGTTTCCGGTCTTGCCCAGACCGCTAGTAAGTTTTGGATGAATTTCGGGATTTACCATGACTTTATCTTCCGGCAAAAGCGGAAAATGTCTGTTTCCCTTCAAGATTAACCTCTTTACTTTCAATCCGCCCAACTTCACAGTAAATTGAACCCAGTTGAGAGAGCTGACGAGAGACTCCCACACCTTCCTCGTGGTAGTCACACTATGAAGAAAAAGAAACAGTTTCTTGCGGAACCTGTTACGATTGTCCACACTCTGACTGAGGGTTAGGTGTGTTGTATCCCACATCAGCCTTACCCACTGAATCACCCTTGTTGGGACAAGATTCAACTTTGCCAAGTTGATATTGAACCCCAGGGATTTGACATGGTGTAGAATGGAATTGACATGATTGAGGCATTGTATCTCGAATTCTGTCATCTAGGTACCACATGATCGTGATCCCTTGCTTTAATAGTGGTAACAGAGCCTGTCGGACTAATTCGGTGAAAATTCTCGCCGCCAGGTTCAGACCGAAAGTCATCCGTTGGAAGACATCAGTCTGATGCTCGATCCTCATTGCGAGGAATTTTGGGAACCTTTTGTTTACTGGGACATGCCAATAGGCTTCCGTCAAGTCTAAAGAACACATCCAACTTTGCGGCGGAAGTGTTAACTCGTACTGTACCGCAAGATACAGTAATAAAACTCCCAGGCAGTCCCAAGCAATGTGGCAAAAATGGCAGGAGAGACCACCTATCCACCTCCAAAGATGAGACAACACTGGCTCTGTCACCCTTCAGTGGGTCTCATATAAGCTGAGAAGTGTTGCCAACACGGGAGCAGTGCTCAAAAGGTCGTGGTGACTAGTACAGGCTTGTACAGGCAGTTACAAGGAAAGTACATTACTGACGGATATATACGTCGGTGGGACTGGGGAGTTACTTATCTACTGACGAATGTATACGTCGCTGGGATTGGAGGGGTTAACCTGATCTGATTCACAGATAGCATCCTGAATGATGGGTTGTGAATGTAGTGATTCAGGTGAGACAAGTCTACGGCTGGCCTTATCTGAGCACTGTCCCTCTTTGGCACGAGAACAAGTCTGGACGTGTAAACTGGGCAAGTTGGATTGACCGGGACAATGATATGCTTGGTTATCATTTCTTGGACTAGTGACTCAACCTCTAAAGAAACATGGTTGACTTCTAAAGTTTGACGTAAATGTTCACGGAGCCAACACCAAGTGATGCCCTTGCATACCACTGTCAGTGCCCAAGTCCGCCGGGGCCAAGCCCGGAGACACGTCTGGAATGCTCCAGTCATGCAACTGGACTTGTCCGGCAGAACTACTCTCGAATGAAGGTAATGAAGCTCCCTCCTCGCTACCGCCAGACGCTGCAGACGCTCTGTCAACGCTCTCACGATATCGATCATAATTTGAGTATTAACTACTCATCCTCTTCATTCTTGTGCATGAAAGGTGGTTAAGAGCACGTTTAACCATCCTGTAGCTTAGTAAGTAACACTGCACGATATTTTGCTGTGTATTGACTGATAAACTTTGTGTTTATCACAAGACTCCTGCTCGGACAGGGCGCCACTAGCGCCATCTGTTGTTTTGTTTTGTTTTGTTGGAAACAAACGCTCTTCTTAGTTGATATAAAATCGTAGCCCCTAATTTTACCCATTACCTACTGTAGTAAGGTATCAATTTAACTGCCTTGTATGTAAGTAAAGCTTTGCATATTAATTTGCTAATAAACAATATTGTGTACTAACTAACCTGCCTACAGGAACGAACGCCGACGCCATTTTGTAAACAAACTTTTTTTGGGGGATTATACATATTAAATTCCAGCCAATTTTGTAGTAAATTTAAGTGCATTCATTTATCTTTTCCCCCTAGATATATTCTTGACTTTTTCTCCTCAGAGTGATTTTACTTTAAAGCTAAGGGTGGTATTTGTACAAACTAACCTAGCCTAACCCAACCTGCCAAGCTTTTAACCTAATCCAAACCTAGCCTAGCCTATAGCCAGCCAATCTGTTGTTCTTATTAACTCTAGTAGATATTGTATTTAGTATCCTACTGTAGCTATATATATCTGTAATTTTAGTTGTTGCTTGCACGATCTTGTAGTAACCTTTGACTGATACATTTTGTTTTTGTTTTATCTAAAAAGAGTAGGCTACTGCTTTACTAGGCTACAGTGACACCAGGGCCATCTGTTGACACAGTATATTAACCCCTTGTGTGCTGTCACACTTTATTTTTATGTAATCTCTATTTGGTGAATTGTATATTTAGTTACATATTCTGTTATATATATATATTTGTTTAAGGTTAGGTTATCACACCTGGTAGCCTATTTCTGCGTATTTCAAGTTGATTATTTTCGGTTAGGCTATTCAACGCTAGTAGCCTATTGGTGCGTATTTCAATTTTTTAAAACATTTGGTTAGGCTATCGCCCCTGGAAGCCTAATTCTGTGTATCTCAATTTTTTTGTTTTCTGTTAGGCTATCACTCCTGATATCCTATTGTTGTGTATTTCAACATATTTGTTTTCGGTTGAAGTGATTGAAGTGTTTCTAAAGTGAGTGAAGTGTTTTAAAGTGAGTTAAGTGTTTTAAAGTGAGTTAAGTGTTTTAAAGTGAGTGAAGTGATCTGAAGAAACTGACTGTTACCATGCCTCGCACTTGTACGAACTGCGCCGGTAGGTTTGGTGAGTCCATGTTTGTTACTGTCAATCTTCAAGTCTGCCATCTCTGCCAGCAACAAGAGAATTTGACAGTGAAATTAGATGAAGCCTACAACAAGATCAACGTCCTCACCATGAAGCTGGAATCACTCCAAGAGTTTGTAACACTCAACGTTGGAGTACCACAAACTTCAATTGTCACCGCAACTCCAGCAGCCACCAACGCCCCAACGTCAACTGCCAACAATTCAACGCCTGCAGTAGCCATTTCATCTGATGGTTCCGATACTCAAGAAACAAATAGTAACTCTCTTCCCCCTCAAGACAACTTCCGTGTCGTGAGGAACAACGTTTGCCCCAAGACCAGGAAACCCATACCGATTACCGAGTGTCAAAACCGCTTCCAGATACTCGCAGACTCAGATGACGAAGCGGAAATAGAAGAAGTCCGTCTCGTGGGAGACTCGATGATACGTGGTCAGCTCACAGAGTTTTGCGCCAGAGCACCTAAGACCAGGAAGCGTTTTTGTATCCCTGGTGGTGGTGTGGACGACGTAGTTGCTGCAGTTGACGAAGTATCTAAGCTGGCCCCTGCTAATACAATGTACGTCATCCACGTTGGATCCAACGATGTACAGCGAACCCGGTCGGAAGATTTGCTTTTAAAGTACCAGCAGCTGATCAAGTCGTTTAAGGAGAAGTCATCAAGGATCATCGTCTCAGGAATCGTCCCCCGACTTGGTGTAGAGAGCCGATTTTACAACATAGCCACCAGCACAAATCGTTGTCTAGCAAACCTCTGCAGGAAGGAAAACGTGGGATTCGTCGACACCTGGGACAATTTCTACTACGATGACTATTTGTTTTCGGACGATGGAGTTCATCTGAACCAGGTGAGAGCAGCACGTTTTGGGCGTCTTCTCAACGATGCGGTGAAGGATTTTCGGAGAAGAAATCGACTCAGCACAGGACAACCAGGAAGGAGGACCGAAGACAGCGAGGGCGGCAACCTGCGAAGGAATTAAATGCTAATCTGTCAAGAACCGCGAATTTGGATAAAGCTCCACCAACACGACCCAAATTCAAAACCACCAGGGATAATGACCGAGGACCGATGTCAGCCATGAATGTAAATGTGGATCCGATCAGAACCAAAAATTTGATTAAAGAACGTTCTGTGAGTTCTAAAACCGCAACTTTAAAGGTTTTCTATGCAAACGCTCGTAGCATACGCAATAAATTTTCAGATTTAGAGGAACTAGTGTTTACTGAAAATTATGATGTGATTGGTATAACAGAATCTTGGCTCAATACAGTAGATAGAGACTTTTTAGCAGAGTATTCACTTCCCGGTTATGTAATGTTTGAGAAAAGCCGAATAAATAAAAATGGAGGTGGCGTTTTATTTTATATCAAAGAAAGTCTTAACCCGACCCTCTTGTCAAAACCTCAAATTGTGAACGTCGACACATCTTTTGTGCTAATAAAGAATAATAAAGGTACAAAAATAATACTTGCATTAATATACAGACCTCCAGCTCAATCAGTGCAAACTGACCAAGAAATTTATGAACTAATTGCAGATGTAAGTAACTCACAAGATACCATATTTTTTGGCGACTTTAATTTACCTGTGAACAAGTGGGGCGATACTCTTACTTCACACTCCGGACATGACTTGTATACGAACTTGCAAGAGAGTTCGCTTTATCAATTTGTTCGAACACCGACCCGTGGAAATAACGTTCTTGACATTGTACTTGCAACAAAAGAAGAATTAATAGAGAATTTGAATGTTGGTGATGAATTCAGTAACAGCGACCATCGTACGATAACTTTCACTTTAAACTTTACTAGTAACGAACCAAATAGTAGCATCAAAAAAGTCCCTAATTTCAAGAAAGCAAACTTTCATAAACTTAGAGCTATGTTTAAAGAAACTGACTGGAGCTTTATAATTAACAATAACGACATAAATACATCTTGGAAGTTATTCGAAACCACTTACCTAAAAGCAGTGCAAGACTGCATACCATCGAAAATACGGCGTCCAGGCCATAATAATAAGCCCAAATGGTGGAATAAAGATATTTCAAACTGCCTGCTTGCTAAAAAATTTGCTAATGATAGATTAAAATCCTCACAAAATGACGAAGAACGGGTGAAATTTGTAGAGCTACGACGCAAAGCCAAAAAGTGAATTAAGCAAAGTAAAAAGACCCTAGAGTACATATTGCGAATCAAAGTAAAACAAACCCGAAAGAATTCTATAGTTATATCAGAAAGAAAAAAGTAGTTACTTCAACTGTTGGACGTTAGTCGATGAAAATGGAGAATACACCAAAGACGAAGTACAAATGAGTAATGCCCTCAATACCTTCTTTGCATCAGTTTTTACAACAGAAGACCTCAGTGATATCCCTACACCATCGCCGATTCAGATTGATAATTCAGATGTTCTAAGCAATATCACCGTTACAGAGAGAGAAGTATTAAATTGTTTAGATAAACTCAAGGTAAATAAAACGCCTGGACATGATACAATCTCGCCGAGAGTTCTAAAGGAAGCTAAGGATGAGCTCTCCAAACCACTGACATTACTATTCAATAAATCCTTGCAGTCTGGAACTATGCCTGATCAGTGGAAGATAGCCAACGTAACACCGATATTCAAAAAAGGCAGCAAATCCCTACCCAGTAACTATCGTCCAATTAGCTTAACCTCAGTTGTATGTAAAATGCTAGAAACGGTCATAAGAGACAGACTCGTAAATCACTTAGAGGAAAATAACATACTTAAAGATACTCAACACGGCTTTCGTAAAAAACGTTCCTGTTTAACAAACCTCTTAGACTTCTTCCACGATATCCTCAACCTCTACGATGAGAGTAAAGCTGTAGATATTATATACCTTGATTTTCAAAAGGCCTTTGACAACGTTCCCCACAAACGTTTACTGCTAAAACTAAAAGCGCATGGAATACAAGACAGTGTGTTGAAATGGATAGAAAATTGGCTCAGCGACAGAAAGCAAAGAGTAGTCATAAACGGTAAGGCATCTAAATGGACCAATGCAAGTAGCGGGGTACCCCAGGGATCGGTACTATGACCAATTCTCTTTCTAATTTACATCAACGACATAGATGAGGGTCTCACCTGTACAATCTCAAAATTTGCTGACGATACAAAAATTGCAAATAGCGTACTCTCAAAAGATAAAGTTGACGACATGCAACACAATCTAGATAAATTGTCACATTGGGCCCAAATTTGGCAAATGAGTTTCAATGCGGATAAATGTAAAGTACTACATATCGGATACCTAAATGAGAAAGCAAACTATTCGATGAATGGCACTCAGCTTAAGAATGTAAACAGAGAAACCGATCTGGGAGTAACAATATCGAGTAACCTAAACCCGAGTCAACAATGTTCAGAAGTTGTTAAGAAGGCAAACAAAATAATTGGCTTTATAGGCAGATAATTTGAGCATAAATCCAAAGACGTAATCCTAACCCTTTACAATTGCTTAGTCCGCCCTCTTCTGGAATACTGCGTTCAATGCTGGTGCCCTTATTACCAAAAAGACAGAAACAAGCTAGAACGAGTTCAACGTAGAGTTACCAAAATGATACCTAGCCTAAAGAACAAACCATATGAAGAGCGTCTTAGAGAATTAAATCTATTTCCTTTAACCCAGCGCAGATTAAGAGGTGACTTAATTCAAGTGTTCAAAATCATCAAAGGCATCGACAATATGAACTGTAGTAAGTACTTCACTATCGACCAATCTAATTACACGCGGGGAAACGGTTGCAAAATTATTGGTAAATCTTTTAACTCACACGAATCTAAGAATTTCTTCTTCAATCGAGTTGTCAACTTGTGGAATGGGCTTCCCCGAGACGTTATAGACTGCAGCACCGTTGATTCATTTAAATTCCGCCTAGACAAATATCTTGCATCAAACCCGCGACTGACTGCGTTTGTAAATGAATAACTTTATTTTATCCTTCCCTCAGTTACTAACCCCTATGTCCCCTACTAACTTCCTAGTCCTGCCACGTTAGTGGCAGGGCAGTAGTTCCCTTTCCAATGTTCCCTTACCCACTCTAAACCACTGTTTGGACACTTGAACCTCAGTGTTTTGGAGGACAAGCAGCCTAGAAGGGTCACTAGATCTGTTGTTGCTTGATTTCCTTTGTACTCCTTTGTACTCCTTTGAATCCAACTCGCCCGTCATGAGCCCCGGGAGTGAGAGAGTTTTGTGGTTGACTAGTTTTTTGAGTGGGATGTGGTAGGTGTAGACGGCTGGCTGGTAGTAGGTGGCCGTGACTACTGTCCTGGCTTAATTTTAGTCTGACCTATCTATCACCTACCCGAACTTGTATCCTGTTGTTTACTCTTGGTAGAACTACTGCTTCCCGGTGCGGAAGGGGTTTTGAAGTTCGGAAAAAACGTAGACTCTTCTGACTAAATTTTGGCTTATGAAATTTAGTTGACTCCTTCCGCGGCGCGGAGGAAGTCTGTCTAGCAGAGTCAACGAGGCTAAACACAGTCCTTCAAGTATCACGGCACACAATAGTTGGGGTTAAGACTGGGGAAAGAACTAATCGGTGCCCAATCTCTTCCGGCAACTTCTTCACCAGATAAACTCTTAAGTCCTGACGAGCACGGACCGCCTCCAAGAAAGCGACCTGATGTCACCAAGTGATTGGATAGAGTTCTGGAGAACAACCCGCCTAGAGAGAGACCGAGCCTTCTTAGCTTGTGAATCAGTTACTACCTCAGTCATCCTGACCAGTGACTCTGCGATCTGGCGACTGAGCAGAAACTGAGACAACAGCCTCAAAGCCTTTTGCCGCAATTTATAGCCTTTATCAAGCTGAGTTGTTGGTGGACTAGAAAAAGGGTCTTGAATTTCCCATAATGACAACTTTGGGGCAGTGAGGAATTCAAGCAAAGATTTAGGTATGCCCCCAGCTATAGCAACGGGCAGTGAAAACCAACTGTGTTGTTCTTGACAAATTGGGAATGGCCTTAATCGTTACATCTAAGAGTTCTCCGGACATGTTAAGAGCACTTAATTTCTTGCTCTCATTAACCTGAATACCCCAATGTTCAGGTACCGGAAGCTCCCCCGAAATCGTCGGCTGCGCGACCTGTGGGTTTAATGCAACAATATCAATCCAAGACCTATCTGGCCCATATAGGAGAGGCATAGGGCCTTTTCTGAGAGGGACTTTCTCAAGAGGTGGAGAAGTCACGTCCGTACCGACGCGAACATTTGAGGTTGTCAAAGTTGACATCAAGGGAGTTGGACTAGATGTCATAGGGGAGGGAAACTGAGTTTGCTTAGTTGAAACAAACTTAAGAGAACCCAGAGGTCTAGCAACCGGCACCACCGGCACCACCTTACTCATAATAAATATCCAACATTTGGTAATTTTTTTTTTTGTAAATTAGCCCTAGAAATGAAATCTTTAGATTTGTCCATTGAAACAACAGAGTCAACATCAGAATGTCCTGAAGACACTAGTATCTGCCCTGATTCCAATTGTTCTCAAGCATCATCAGGAATAGATTGGCCCTCCATGCTTTCAACCGACCTTGCCTCCAGCGACCGGGCTAAGGGGATTCGAACCGCCTCAGACCGGACGGCGGGTGTCAATAAGTCACGTTTGAATTCTTCCCAACCTAAGTTCGGGATAGAAGAGGGTACCCGATCCTCACCGGTTTGTTGCACATTGTCTGTATCTGTGTCCTCCGGGATAGCAGACATCCGGCTGTGGGGTCTATCTTGGTACTTCTCCATGACCTGAGGATATCCACGGTATTGTTACGTCAAAACCTGTACTGATACACGAGAACGCGGCACACTGAAACCCTGCGGCATATAGGTTCTGGGAATCACATAACTTGGCCTTTGAGATTTCGACACTTGTTCTATCTATTGGCTTAAGTCATTAACACTTTCGCCCCCCCCCCCCCCCCCCCCCGGCGGCATCACTCGACGTCGCCGTGCGGGATGTTGAAACCCGTTAACTACCAGAAGTCTGAGCCTCGGGCGTCACCTTGTCCGGCGTGTTTCTCGTCTTCGTGGTAGCCAGAGACCTGCCTGACCTGAAGAATGAGATGATTGTTTCAAGGGCGACTGCGACCTTGATCGGGTCCTGGCCTCAGTGTACGATGAGGCTGGTATAGACCGAGTCGCCTGCCGGCGGGGCATGGGGATTACTCTTAGTTGTGTCATCAGTGGAATCTTCGTCTGTACTAATAGTCTCTTTGGAAGTTACTTTAGAAGGTTTCTTGTTAGACACCTCAGAACGAATTTATTTTGAAAGTTGAACTACAGGAAATTTGATCACCAATTGATCATCGCACTGCAATGCTTTATGAGCTACCTCCTTTGTATAGTTATTGTAATGACCTTTGATTTCTACAAGAGCCACTTGACATGCCACGTCCTTATGGTTAAGCAAACCATTATGGAGTCTAGTACACACACAACACTTCTTAGTCAACCATTGGCCGCGGGAGCGATCAAGGCATGACACACATCAAACTCAGAACTTGTTTCCAATAAAAGGCATGTTCATGCCCAGTGGTGTATCACAAAGAGCTAAGTAATCCATTGCGAAAAAAATAAATTCCGGGTTCGGCCCCCAGTCTGGAGATCGTTGTCGAGGTGGACGTGTAGGTTCTGGAAAAGAAATGTCCAAGAATCAATGCTCATAGGGATAACCCAAGACATTTACACATATCATTTACCTCGAATACGCAAGAAAAATGGAAGTATCGATCACCACTTACTCTAAGTTTCTTTAGTACCCTTCTGGAAAAACCCACACCTTGGGATGTCTCTAGTGAAGGTATTAAGACTACTTATTTATGATAATGCTTATCACTGGCCATTAATTTTTATATTTAGCTACCATTCCGCCGAAATGGTTAATTTAATTAAATGATCCTTCCGCCGCGATGACGGATTAAGTCTTCCCCGCTGCTTGAGGAAAATTAGTTATATAGGTGAGTCATCTCGGCTCCGCCGTATATCCCTGTGGGAGCCTTCACCTTCCACCGGGACGTTATTTTCCGGGCTCCGCCGGAAATTTCCGAGAATCAATGCTCAAGGATAACCCAAGACATTGACACAAAACATTTACCTCGAATACGCAAGAAAAATAGAAGTAGCGATCACCACTTACTCAAGTTTCTTGTGTACTCTTCTGGAAAAACCCACACCTTGGGTTGTTTCCATTGAAGGTATTAACATTACTTATCTATGATAATGCTTATCACTAGCCTATATATTTAGTTACCATTCCGCCGAAATGGTTAATTTAATTAAATGATCCTGCCGCCGTGATGACGGAGAAAGTCATCCCCGCCGCGTGAGGAAAAATTATTTATATAGGCGAGTCATCCTGGCTCCGCTGGAAATCCCTGTGGAAGCCTTTACCTTCCACCGGGACGTTCTTTTCCGGGCTCCGCCGGAAATCCCTGTGGAAGCCTTTTCACCTTTCCGCCCGGAGTTAATTTTCCGGCTCCACCGGAGTTAATTCCTGGCTCTGCCGGAACCCCTTTTGGAAACCTTCCACCGGGAATTCGTTCTGGCACAGCCACGAACGGGTTACATGGATCTGAATTACACTAGACCGCCGCTAGCGGGTATCCGGCAGTGTAGCACTCTGCTACTTTCTGCTGGAAAAAATAGTTCATATCCTTTGCTTTTCCCAGCTCGTAGCAACGGGATGGTAAAACACACACGTACATATAAATTAGTCAGAACGTCTCCTGACACCTTCACTTCAACGACAATATTCGTCATTAAAAAGAAGGTCACATCTTATGGCTAAAATTATGATAATACAATTATAATAATAATGACATCCTAGCCATAAAATAAACCCCTAACAGAGGCTGGCCACGAGGCCTAGAGCAAGCAGTACGACGAGTTAGCAGCACACTTACCACCAAGAAGAACAGCTAGCCAGCACCACCATCTCGACGAAAGCGCAAAGGGGAAAACGACGATGCAGAAAGCTACAGAAGGTTCCCCACTACTTGAAGCAACCCTTAAACTATAGAATCTGCCGATGATGACATACACGCTTAACCCACCAGAAAGGTAGCTGAAAAGCGGTGCCCCGAAGAATATAGCCTCACACAACACTAGCTAGGCTAAACATAGAGTAATAAAAACAATAAAACAATGGCGGCCTGGTTCATAGGGGAAGCGAGGGGATGCCAGTCTAAGCACCCTTAATTAACACACTCCTGGGGATCGTGCCAATCGGAACATCCGACCTATCTAAGCTAAACCTATTCTAAAACAACTCAGATAATACAAATGAGCAAAAGACTCACTATCTCATACCAAAGAATGCAGAATGAAGAGAGGTCCAACCTTACGTCCGACGGTTATGAGCCCCAGAGTGAGGAGGAGGCATGGCGCTTGGCACATAAGCGTCTGCGGGCACAGCCAAGCTATCAACATCCACACGATGGGAAGCATAGCAGATTAGTGGTTCTAATATTTTTCTTTTTATTATGTTTTGCTAAGTTTTTTCGTAGTGAGCTCCCGATCATAAGGACGATTCCGTAAGTGAATATGAACGTACGCTTATGATGTTGGTCTCTTTAACACTCTGGGGCGGGTCATTCGAACAGCTGACGCTAGAGTTCAAATAGTGCCATTACTGTTTAAGGCATATCGTCAATGATGAAGGGGCCACTAATAAATACACCAGTTTTTGCCACATAAAATAAGGTAGATTAGCTATATTTCAATGTTGTTAGGACACATTGAAGACAGTTTTTGCCACATAAAATAAGGTAGATTAGCTATATTTCAATGTTGTTAGGACACATTGATGACAGTTTTTGCCACATAAAATAAGGTAGATTAGCTATATTTCAATGTTGTTAGGACACATTGATGACAGTTTTTGTCACATAAAATAAGGTAGATTAGCTATATTTCAATGTTGTTAGGACACATTGATGACAGTTTTTGTCACATAAAATAAGGTAGATTAGCTATATTTCAATGTTGTTAGGACACATTGATGACAGTTTTTTCAGTATCCTATCCCTAAAACCAATCAGATCACAATGGACAGTGTAGTTTAAAGAGGTTTTATCCCTGGAGTTGACCTTTAAAGAGATGATGATGACGCCAGTGGCACCAATATGGCAGAGAAGTCTTTCTGTGCCTGTGCAATCTTGCTAATCTACAATGTAAAGATCCAGTTTAACTTTAATAACACAACAAAAATATATCTCTCTCTTCTCTCCTTGCCCTGTATCGGAGTTGAAATTGAACCACGGACCTTGGGAACTTTCAAACTCTTGTTCAGCATTTTTACCACTCAACCACATTTTCTATAGAGGCATTGGCGGTCTGGGAAATCATCATCGCTTGTTGTTATTAGTTCATATTACTGTAGGATGGAGGGGATTAAGAAGGATAGGTAGTATAGTAGAAATAGTGTGTGTGTGTGTGTGTGTGTGTGTGTGTGTAATTAACCACTTGCGAGTTTCAGGCTATAAGGAAGCTGGGGTTGTAAGCATCGCCATAGAACAGAAATGCAATAATAACGTTGATTTCTGATGGATAAAAAGTTTGATTAATTTGGTTTTATAAATTTGTAATTGTACTACGACCGTATTTTAGTTGTTAATTCTTCTAAATATCGATGCCTATACCTCTAACTTCCTTATAACCTGAAACTCGTAAGTGGGCAATTATTTGATAGTTGCATATACTGTAGATAACAAGCGTGCTCATTATATAACTCCGCCATGCATGCAAACTGGAGAAAGTGTCCTACATTGGTCGAATATGATGGGCCGTTTTGGTTCAAGGCCGGTATGGTCCAACGCCGATATGGGCAGAGGAGAGGAGATGTATTGAGTCTGTGTCACACTAGCGCATTTTCCGTCAATTGTGGTCTAGCATCTTTAAAGTTTTATATTATTCAAATATCTTAAAATCATATACCGGTATAGTCAGTCTAGTTGTTGAATCCAATGCAAAAATACCAAGAAATAGTACAAGAGAAAACGTGATCATTGAACATTGACTGAAAAAGAACTCGTATGACATAGCCTTTACTCAGATCAGAATTGCCCCTACAACTAATTTGGTCCGCTGCCTTTTTGGTCTGTGGCCTTTATGATCCGAGGCCAATATGGGCTGCAAGGTCGGAGTGGCCTAATGGATTCATTGATATCCAGTGAATGCAACAGCCAAATATCATGCAATTTCATTCATGCATTTTATAGATAATAGCCCGTGCAATTTTAGAAGTTAAGTCCCTGAACTCTCATTTGGGGTCATCCTATCACCATTTTTGTATGCTAAAGGGAGATATTTATTTTACTCTTTAGGTATTATTATTATTTTTAGTTACTCGCTAAACCTCCAGTAAGTTTGAAAAAATACCCCCAAGTCCCCTCTTCGAGATAAGTTTGGGCATTTTTCATTATAATAATGCCACGGCCTAAGGCCAGTCCCTTATGAAGTGCAGGCTCACTATCACTCACCATGTAAAAATCGATACCTAAATGGCACGAAGGGCCTTAAAATCGTCAAGCTAATGGGGTGAACGTCTTAAAATGTCAAAACTAATGGGGCTAAACATGAGGGAGAAGAGGGTCCAGAAACAACCAAGTCCACAGGTCTCACAGAGAGGTTTGACCCAAAAATGTCTTGGGTTTAATTTTGTTAGGGGGTTTATTGGATGTTGTGCAAGAGTATATAGATTCACTTCTGGTGTGAAATGAAGGTGTTGTCGAAGTTTAAACAGTACAGTACCGGTAACGTTCTTTGTAGTATATTCTGGCAACTATTAGACGATTTTATTCAGCTTAGCAATGACCTTTATTAATTGAAAAGCTACAGACTAGCTCATTTAATCCTTTGAGCTACAATAGATCCTTCCTAAGCTGAATAAAGACATTTAATAGCATCCGGAATATGATGAGGAGGACGTCACCGGTACTGCATTGGTTAATGTAAATCCGGTCCTTAGTGTTTGAGAAATTTTGCTTACAAACAGACAATCTGACAAACAGATAGACACACACATAATCTCCGCGAACTTCATGTGGCAGCGATAATAATGGATGTTGGACACCATTTTTGACCGTGACTATACGGGAATGTGGGTGTTTGTATTTTTTTTTTTTTTTTTTTTTTTTTCTATGTGATTGAGGGAGGCAAAAGGCATAACTGCCTATAGCTAGTGCCTCCCCCATAGTTGAAAGAGTGACAGGGCCAAAATCAAGGGACGTTCGAGCCAAAATGCCTGGACACACGGAGTTTGAAGCAATTTAAGTCATAGGAAGAGGGAAAGACTGATTCTGGGAGAGAGTTCCAGAGCTCAGATGTTGAGTAGAAGAAAGTTTGAGAGTAACGTTTCACTCTTGGGTTGGAGAGTTGCACAGAGTAGGGGTGGGATTGAGTTGCAAGACGGGTACCACGTGCCCCCCTACGTAAAGGAGGTGGTATGCACTGGGATAGCTCTGAGGAACACTGATTATTATAGTAGCGATAGAATAGCGAGAGAGATGCAACATTGCGGCGGAGAGAGAGAGATTGCAGAGAGTTGGTGAGTGGACGGGAGTTAATGATACGAAAGGCCTTCCTTTCAACTTTGTCTAGGAGAGCGGTGTGAGAGGAACCTCCCCACACATGTGAACAATACTCAATACAAGGGCGCACTATGCCCCTGTACAGAGCAAGAAGCTGTGCAGGGGAAAAGAACCCCCTAAGGCGGTTGAGCACACCCAGCTTCTGGGAGGCTGCCTTAGCAAGACTGGTAATATGGTCCTTCCAAATGAGAGCAGAAGAAAAAGAGACACCAAGAATATTGAGAGAAGATGAAGGGTTGATTTTTGTATTGTTGAAGAATAAGGGATAGTCCGCTGGGAGATCCTGACGGGTAGATAGATGGAGAAATTGGGTTTTGGAAGCATTAAAGTTAACAAGGTTTTCTCTGCCCCAATTGGAAATAGTATTTAGATCAGAATTTAAGAGTTCTATGGCTTCATTACGTTTGTCGTTGAGGGATTGCTGGCTGGGGCGTTCTGAAAAACTAATGGAGTAGTGTAAGGTTGAGTCGTCTGCGTATGAATGGATGGGAATTAAGGTACAGTTAAGGAGATCATTTATAAAAATTAGAAAGAGAATAGGAGATAGGACAGAGCCCTGAGGAACACCGGAGTTTATAGGGTGAGGAAGTGAACAATGGCCGTCCACAACCGCAGCTATGGAACGGCCGGAAAGGAAATTAGAGACAAAGGCACAGATGGAGGGATAGAAACCGAAGGAGGGTAGTTTAGAAATTAAAGATTTATGCCAGACTCTATCGAAGGCTTTCGATATGTCTAGTGCAATAGAAAAAGTCTCACCGAAGTCCCGAAAGGAGGATGACCAAGAGTTAGTAAGATATGAAAGAAGATCACCAGTAGAGCGACCCTTAAGGAAGCCATACTGGCGATCTGAGAGCAGATTATGAGAAGAGAAATGCTTAAGAAATTTGGAAGCAAGAATAGTTTCAAAAACTTTAGAAACACAAGAGATAAGAGCAATTGGACGATAGTTGGAGGGTTGAGAGCGGTCACCCTTCTTTGGGACAGGTTGAATGTGAGCAAACTTCCAGCATGAAGGGAAGACGTTAGAGGATAGACAGAGACGAAAGAGTTTGCCTAGGCAGGGAGTCAGCACGGAAGCACAGTTTTTGAGAACAACAGGAGGGACACCGTCCGGACCGTACGCCTTATTAGTGTTAAGCCCAGAGAGGGTAGAAAGTACATCTTTAGAAGAGATTAGGATATTAGGCATAAGTAAGAGAGAGGAGGGCGGAGAGGGAGGAATAGCACCGGAATCATCCAAGGTGGAGTTTCTAGCAAAAGTTTGAGCGAAGAGTTTAGCTTTGTCAGAGGAAGAAGTGATGGTTGTGCCATCAGAGTGGGAAAGAGGAGGGAAAGACGAGGAAGAGAAATTGTTGGAGAGGTTTTTGGCTAGATGCCAGAAAGCTTGGGAAGAGCTAGAGTTGGATAGTTCAGTGCATTTATTATTGATGAAAGAGTGTTTGGCAAGTCGAAGAACAGATTTGGCTTGATTCCGGGCAGAAACATATGAAGAATGAGAGTCTTGTGTTTTAAGGCGTCGGTACCGTTTGAATGCTTCCTCCTTATTGCGGACAGCAGTAGAACAGGCGTGAGTAAACCAAGATTTTTTAGCATTAGTCTGAGAGAAAGAGAATGGAATGTATGCTTCCATGCCCGATAGGATTACCTCGGTAATGCGTTCAGCACTCTCCGAGGGTCCTCGGCCATGGAAGCAGAAATCATTCCATGGGAAATCAAAGAAGTACTGCCGAAGAGCCTCCCAGTCGGCAGCGCCAAAGTGCCACAAGCGCCGCCGGCTAGGAGGATCGGGTGGCTGTACTGGAGAGATAGGACAGGTGACAGAGATAAGTTTATGGTCGGAGGAGCCCAAAGGAGAGAAAAGATCGACAGTATAAGAAGAAGGGTTAGAAGTTAGAAACAGGTCAAGAATGTTGGGCCGATCTCCGATGCGATCCGGGATACGGGTGGGTTGCTGAACTAACTGCTCTAGGTCATTTAGGATAGAAAAGACGTAGGCTTGTTCACCAGGTGGATCAGTAG
>JBAKBP010027116.1:0-30638 GCA_037953745.1 Lithodes maja
CGCCAGGAAGAAATCGACACTTATATGGGGATAAACGTCTTAAAACAGTTGGCTGAATTGGGCCGAATGGATACAAGCCAGGGCAAGAGAGAAAAGGAGAGAATAATAATAAAAAAAAAAAAACGGTGACCCCCTTAACCCCATCAGCACCATGGAGCCTTTTTACCTATGTTTCTGGCTACAATTAGATGATTTTATGCAGTTCAAGAAGAGCCTATATTACTAGGAGTGTTTATTGATATCGTATTTACCCATTGGAGTCGTATAGGTAGATTTTAGACTAAAGAAAATCGTTTAAAAGTAACCAGAATGTGAGGCCAATATCGTAATGGGGGTGAAGGGGTTAAAGGGAGGTATGTCGTTTTTCTGGAACCCCTTCTCCCTCATGTTTAGCCCCATTAGTTTCGAGATTGTAAGACGTTCGCCCTATATGTTTGTCGATTTGATTACCTTTCGCCCATTTCTTTGTCAATATTAAGACCTTTCGTGCCATTTACGTGTCGGATTTTTTCCTGGCGAGCGATGTCGAGCCTTGTATCGAATAACGTATCTATAGAACGTTCTATGAAACCTTATCTTACCTTTGGATACCTTTGGATGTGTTCGCCGGTCTTCTAGCGGCACCAAGGAGCGCGACGCCCCTCGTTATGGGTGGTGATTTGGTGCAGTAGACTGTTTGAAGCGACAGCTCGCTCCCTTGCGAGGATGGGCTCGTCTGGCACTTTTTGCAGTTCGACATCTAGGGCTCTCTTGAAGTTGTCTAACGAGATGTCCCTCATGTCTCTTACTCGCCGTGGGAGTTTGTTGAAGAGACGTGGGCCTCTGTGTGATAACCAGCCCTCTCGCAGAGAGCCCATAGCACCCCTGTTATTCATCCGGGGGATTTCGCATTCCCAGCCTCTCCTATCACTGAATTTCATGACTATCGGAGTATGTAGGTTTGGTACTAAACCCTCTGCGATTTTTCACGTGTATATTATTAGGTAACGTTCTCTTCTACGTTCCAGTGAGTACAGATTCAGTGCTCTTAAACGCTCCCAACAGTGTAGATGTTTTATCGAACTTATATGCGAAGTGAAATTTCTTTGTACACTCTCTACGTCATTTATTTCACCTGCTTTGTATGGGGATGTTAATATGCTACAGTATTCAAGCCGCGGTAGCACTAGAGATTTGAAGAGCGTTATCATAGGCAATTCACCGCGTGTTTTAAAAGTACGCAGAATCCAACCCGTTAGACGTTTCGCAGCCGCCACTTTGACCTGGTTATGTACTTTGAAACCCATATTTTCAGACATTAATACCCCAAGGTCTTTCACACTGTCTTTCCGTTCTATTATGTGGTTAGATTCTGTTAAGTAATTTGTAATTTCTTTAACACCATTATTATCTCCGTACCGTATTAATTGGAATTTTTCCTCATTGAATTGCATGTTGTTTTCCCTGGTCCACTGGAACACTACATTCATGTCTTCCTGCAGTCGGCCTGTGTCCTCTTGTGTGTTTACTATCTTGCTTAAAAGACGACACCGTACTGTGTCTGGTGTTGGTATCTATGTCGCAAATTAGTATGAGGAACAGAAGGGGCGCTAGCACTGTTCCTTGGGGCACTGAGCTTTTGACATTCGAAGGCTCAGAAGTGACTTGGTTTACTGCTACCGATTGTTTTCGGTTTACGAGGAAATTGTATATCCACCGTCCGATTTTCCCAGTTATACCTTTTGCTTTCAGTTTGTGGGCTATTATACCATGGTCACATTTATCAAATGCCTTAGCAAAATCGGTGTAAATGACATCCACGTTTTTCTTTTCTTCTAGCGCTTTAAGAATTTTGTCATAGTGTTCCAAAAGTTGTGAGAGACATGATCTTCCCGCTCTGAACCCGTGTTGGCCGGTGTTGTGGAGTGTCTCCATGAATGTTGAAATTTTGCTTCGCAGGACTCGCTCGAAAACTTTAATGATGTGAGAGGTTAGAGCTACCGGGCGGTAGTTTTTTGGTAGTGTTTTACTCCCTCCTTTATGCAGTGGGGCAATTATTGCGTTTTTCAAGCTATCTGGTATGTCACCAGTATCTAGACTCCTTCTCCACATTATAGCCAGGGGTTTTGAGAGGTTTTCCTTACATTTTTTCATTAGGATCGAATTCCATGAGTCCGGGCCTGGTGCCGAGTGGGATAGCATGTTGGAAATGGCCTCTTCTATGTCTTTTGGACCGAAATCAATATCCAGCATCTGAGGGGTTTCCGTGGGGGAGGTTTCCATGAAAAATATATTTTGGTCTCTGATGACTTTTGTTTCATCAGGCTCACTGAATGCCATTTCATACTGCCTGCTTAAGAGTTCGCTCATTTCCTTTTTGTCCCCTGTGAAAGAGCCGTCCCCTTTGCTCAGTGGGCCGATGTTTGATGTTGTTTTAGCCTTTTGTTTGGCGTATGAAAAGAAGTATTTGGAATTTTCCTTTATACCTGCAATAGCTTTCCTCTCCTCTTCCATATGTTGTAGTTCATATGATATTCTTAGCCTTTGTTCAATTTCCACAATTTCTCTATCTATTTCGACCTTTTGCCTATCCTGTAGATTTTGATGTGTGCGTCTTTGTGCGAGTAATTTTCTTCTTCTGTACAGCCTCCTCCTTTCCCGATCTTGTTTGCTTCTTCGTTTTGTTTGTCTTGCAGGTATATGGTGGCTACAGATTTGGGTCATGGTTTCTGTTATTAAGACTAGACATTCTGCTGGTGTCAGGTTATCCATTAAATCTTCCCAGTCTATTTCCTCCATTTCTTGATTTACCTCTTCCCACCTAATGTTTTTGTTATTGAAGTTAAATTTACTGAAGGGGCCGGTTTTTGTTCTCGATTCTGAGGTTGTCTGTACACTTTCTAAGGTTGTTTTGATCTCAATTAATTTATGATCTGAGTATGTTGTGTCCGATATGTTAATGCTGTGTACTAGAGAGTCGTTGTTAGTGAAGACCAGGTCTAAGATATTGTTTTCCCGTGTGGGTTCAGCAATATGTTGGGTAAGACTAAAAAAATCACAAAGTTCAAAAAGCTCTCTCGTATTAGTATTTGCTTCTCCGGTGTTATTTGCCACTAACTGGTTTTCTAGTTGTCTCCATTTAATGTTTGGTAGGTTAAAGTCTCCTAGCCATATAATATTTGGTGTTGGGTTCCCCAGGGTTTCCACTTCTGATTTTATTTTGTTGAGCTGGGTTTTGAATTCTTCTCGGGATGAGTCTGGAGGCCTGTATGTAACAATAACTGCTAAATTTAGGGATTCTATTTTAACTCCAAGTATTTCCACCACTTCATTACTGTTATTTAGGAATTCAGTACATATCAGTGAGTCATGTATGTACAAGGCTACACCTCCATGTGATCTATGCGTTCTGTCCGCCCTATGTAGGTTGTAACCAGGAATCCATACCTCACTATCTTCCTGATCTTTAATGTGAGTTTCTGTGAGAGCCGCAAATATAGCGTTTCCTTCTTCTAGCAGGCCCCTAATAAATGGTACTTTGTTCGTGGTTCGTGGTTCACATATCTTGTGAACCAAATTCCCTGCCGTCCATGTTCCCACTATTTTTACTAATAATAGCAATATAGGTTCATTTTTTTCTCACTATTAAGATAAAATTCCTAATCTCGTATATTCCAATATCGTATAATTATGAATTTTGATGTCCTCTCTGTCCTGCGAAGTATATCTCGAGCATTCCGATCAAGGATAATGGAACACAGGGATTAGAGGTATCCGTACAGGGCAATATCTCACTTAAGGGGGGTCACCGTTTTTTTTTTTATCTTTCTCTCCTTTTCTCTCTTTCCCTGGCTTGTTTACATTCGGCCCCATTCAGCCAACTGTTTTAAGACGTTTATCCCCATCCAGGTGTCGATTTCTTCCTGGCGAGCGATATCGAGCCAGCATTGTATGGAGAAATCCGGCTTTGCCGGAGAAATTTTTCTATCGAAAAATGTACAAATTTGGCTTTCTGTCAAAACAAATATATATATATATATGCTGGCGAGCGGAAAATATTGACACCTGGATGAGGGTAAACGTCTTAAAACAGTAGGCTGAATGGGGCCGAATGGATACAAGCTGAAGAGAGAGGGAGAGAAAGAGAAAACAAGCGAGGTGGGCTCCCTTAAATGCAGCTTTCAGCAATTCGCAATCATTCTTTGGATGCTGACCATCATTTTCTGGAAGGTGATGATAAAATATTGGAAAGATTTAGAAACCAAACCAACGCATTCTGAGGTGAGAAATATGTTATCGCCACAAAGAAACCCGATCTAAATACGTAGAAAACGAAAGAAACAGGAGTGTATTATTGTATTATTGTATTATTGTATAGATATAATGTATTATTGTATAGATATAATGTATTATTGTATAGATATAATGTATTATTGTATAGATATAATGTATTATTGTATAGATATAATGTAATCCACTATATTTATGTAACATATTGTTTAGTGTATATTCAACTTTATCGGGTGCTGAAGTTTACTTCTTGGCAACATTTATTTCGTAATTAGTTAATCTATCTATCTATCTATCTATATGTTCAGGCCCAATCCCCACTTTTCCGATTTATTTTATTTTATTTTCCTCTGTTATATTATTATTATTATTATTATTATTATTATTTTTTGTTTTGTATTTTCTTGGGGGTGGCCGACTCAAGACAGAGCAAGAACAGGAAAACACAAAACACAAGACAAAACAGCGAACAAACACAGACAAAACACAAAATTAGTTAATAGTAATACTTACGGGGAGGTTTTTAGTCTGTTCCCTAGATCTCCGTCAAGCTTAATATTACACTCCCTAGACCCCTTATGTTCAAGATAAATTTGTACATTTTTCTTCTTAAAATACAGGCTCGCTATCGCTCGCCAGGGAAAAATAGACACCTACAGTAAATGGCACGAACGGTCTTAAAATTGACAGAAATGGGGCGAAAGTTCTTAAAATCGCCAAACTAATGGGGCGAACGTCTTAAAATATCAAAAGCAATGGGACTAAACCTGAGGGAGAAAGGGGTCCAGAAAAAAAATATCTCAAGTGGAAATCTCCCCTTAATGACCTACATGGCAACTTTGTACAGTCAGTCAAACACAGCACGACACCTAATAGTAGAGTCATTTTCAGAGCTTCCGTGACCGTGTTTAGGATACCAAAGTTTCTCAGTGAATTTAACAAGGGCAACTGATGCTAAAAAAAATAAGCCCCCCATACACCTCACCAAAATGACGGGAAAGTTGTTATTTTAGACGTTTTTCAAAATGGCTGCCGCCGTCATCTTAAAAAAATTGATAAAGTTCTATTTCTTGAAGTGAATGGCCAAAAATGACAATTTTGGTGTCTATTCCCACTAATTTTGGTGTCAGAAAACCAATGGGATGGCATAATTAAAAAATAATTAATAACTAATTACCAAATAATTAAGAAAATAAGAAAATAATTAAGAAAATCAATGGGATGGCATAATTCATGATTTAGAGTCCCATTAACCTCAACATCTAAGACAAATATGATGTTGTTAAATCCACTGAGAAACTTTGGTATCCTAAACACGGTCACGGATCCTCTGAAACTTACTCAAATAATATAATATATAATTTAAAATGTAAACCAAGAATGTTGACTGATCAATTCCTTCTTTTTCAGGTTTGTTGCATCGAATTTGGCGTGAAGAATCATAAGCATGGAACGTAGAGGAGTTAGTGATGTGCCTGACCCAGGACCTGGATTAAAATGCATATTATGTCAACATCCCTGTATAGCTGATGATAGTACGGACAAGACATCTGATACAAAGTGGGAGAATCTAAGGAGCAAGTGTTTTCGGTGGAAGGAACTTGATAAATTTCAGCATGCCTATGCAGCAGTGGAGTGGGACAAGGGGCCTAAAGGCCTGTAGATGCATAGTAAATGTTACACCCAGATCAGTAGTAATCGCTATATTCAGCAACCACAGAATCGTAAACGGAAATCTGAACAGGAAGAAGTTCAAGCATCAACTTCAAGTCAACAACTCCCAGGAAATGTGCCTAAAAAGCTTCATACTGGAGTGGTTCATGATAAGAATCTCTGTGTGTGGTGTATGAAAGGACCACAAAAATTCAGTAATCCTGGCAAGTCCAAACTTTTGCTGCTGTCAACAGTAGACGCATGGAACCGGTTCAAGTTGCATACAGTTTGTCTGTCAGATGAGCCTATAAGAGAAAGATTGAATACCCTACTTGCATCTATCCCAGACAGTCGAACGGCGTTTGGATTGGAAATTCGTTATCATCGTGAATGTTGGCGCAATTATGTCAGCAACCCTCTGAAGGAGTCTTTTCCTGATGAAAAAACAGAGCATCTGCAACATGTTAATCTTCGAGAGGCCCAAAATATCTTCTTTCATCATGTCCGTCAAGTTATCTTTGAAGATCATGAAATCCGTACACTGCAAGGTCTTGTAAAGGATTACAAAGGCATTACTTCAAATTATTGTTACTATTCCACAGCAAAGTCCAGTTTCGTGAAGGAAATTCTGATCAAGGAATTTGGAGATGACATAGCATTTCATGAACGAGGTCAGAAGAATGTGAGTGAACTGGTATATGATGCAAGAGCTGCAGGTTCATATCTTGAGGCTGCAATATCCTCTCTAGGTGTAAGTGACGATCAGCTGGTGAAGAATGTAGCTGGGCGACTCAGAGATCAGATCATCAAAACAAAAACTGTTCCTTGGCCTCCATACATACATGAGCTAGAAGAATATGAAGACCTGAATGATCTCTTGAAGCTCATCACTTGGTTAAAGCACCCCACAAAGTCTGAAGTCGATGACAAGCCCCAAGTCAGATCAATTGCATCTATTTTGACCAGCTACATCACTGGAAGACGTACTGCATTTGAGACAAACCTCGGTGTACTGCTACATGGTATGACAAAGAGCAGAGAAATGGTAGACATATTACATAAGGATGGCCTGGGAATCAGTTACAATGATGTGCTTTTGCTTAGAGATTTCTGGGCAGTTACTGACCTGAAGCATTCAACTGAGTGTCCTTTTGAACTTTCTGAAGGAACACCGGCAATATGTATAGTCGACAACGATGACTTCAAAAGTGACACTTTGACTGGAAGTGGCCAATCACATCGTACAAATGTCATGTTTGTTCAGCCAGACCTACCTAAGCTAAATCTACCTACCCTAGATGATGATAGACCAGTTGCAAATAGCACCTTGCCTTCGTACCTCTCTGATAGCCTCAAAGAACTTGGGAGCCAGATGCAAAGAATTGAACCATACAAAACAGTCAAGCGTGGTGAACCACCTATCAGACCAAGGATAACGGATGAACAACATCTGGACACAGTTCCTCAAAGAATGAGAGGTGTCATCCATGCAATGGCCCGAGCTAAGGCAGACGGAACAAGACCAAAGCCAGAAGACCAGACTGTACCAGCCTTTTCTGGCTTCCAGGCCACGCTATCACCAGAAACCCAGAAAAGTCAAGCGATTTATCATATGACTTATTCTGATCCACCAAGCAAGACCATTCTGTATGATGCCCTGCGCAAGCTTGCAAAGGCAATTGACGACAAGAAGATGCCATTTGCCATTATCGTCGGTGATCATCTTGTCTACGCATTATTGCTAGAATTGAAAAGTGAGAATCCAGAGATATTTGCTGACATACTGACATTCATGGGGCCCTTTCATATCCAGATGTCTTTCATCAATGCAATCTACAAAAGGTTCAAAGGCTCAGGCATTTCAGATGTACTGGTGGCTGCAGGCGTCGTTGCAGATGGATCCGTGGATCAAGCTCTGCGTGGAAAACACTTCAACCGCGGTGTGCGTTGCCTTCGACTCTTCGACTCTTCTACGAGGCTTTACTCCAACATGCACTAGACAAACGTTTGGAAGGTGCCACTCTGTGTGAAGAGATCCAGGCATCTCTCAATAAGTTACGCAGTTCAGTAGACCAACAAGAACTTAATGATGCACATGCTGAGTTAGAGAGCAATGCCGATCTCAAGGGGCTCGTTGACTCCCTATTCCAGAACTTAGATGGTGCTCCACTAGCAGAATTCTGGATTTCATTCTTGGAGATGGTAGAGATACTGACTCAAAATATACATGCTATAAGGACAAGAAACTGGATCGAGTTCAAGTCTTCACTGAAGTTGATGCTTCCTTGGATGCATATTTATGACAACGATAGATATGGGCACCATCTTCCAGATTTCATAGCAGTCCTAGAAAGTCTTCCCCATATCCAAGCACAATTCATGGAGAGTGGCATGTTTGCCACACTTAGAGCGCACCAATTACCTCACATATCTGCAGAAGAATTTCCAGCTTCAGAATCATCCATCACCAATTGGCCATGGATGGCACCTTGTAAATGGCTTATGCCTCCCAGTACGCTATACCCAACCTGCACTTCCATCATTCCTGGATCTTCTAAAAACTCCAAGTCATCCACAAATGGAGAGCAGCGATGATGACAGCGGAAGTGATTCTGACAGTTGTGCATCATATTTGTCCTGCAGTGATAGTGCATCTTAATGCAGTAGGTCTCATGTTTTATTAATTTAGGATACCAAAGTTTCTCAGTGGATTTAACATCATATTTGTCTTAGATGTTGAGGTTAATGGGACTCTAAATCATGAATTATGCCATCCCATTGATTTTCTTAATTATTTTCTTATTTACTTAATTATTTGGAAATTATTTATTAATTATTTTTTAATTGTGCCATGCCATTGATCTTCTGACACCAAAATTAGTGGGAATAGACACCAAAATTGTCATTTTTGGCCATTCACTTCAAGAAATAGAACTTTATCAATTTTTTAAGATGACGGCGGCGGCCATTTTGAAAAACGTCTAAAATAACAACTTTCCCGTCATTTTGGTGAGGTGTATGGGGGGCTTATTTTTTTTAGTATCAGTTGCCCTTGTTAAATTAACTGAGAAACTTTGGTATCCTAAACACGGTCACGGAAGCTCTGAAAATGACTACTATAATGGCATGCCTTCGTCAACCCTGGTAAAACAGACACATGTAAGTTTTATTAATTTGTATCAGTGTATAATTATGAGTACATAATTATTGCATAGAGTTAAGGGCCGGGGTGACCTGTTTTTGTTCTGTCCTTTTCTATCTTTCTCTGGCTTGTATCCATTTGGCCCCATTTAGCCTACTGTTTTAAGACGTTTATCCCCATCCAGGTGTCAATTTCTTACTGGTGAGCGGTAGCGAGCCAGCATATTTTTTATTTTTGTTAGACAGCAGGCTAAATTTGTAAATTTTTTGATAGAAAAATGTCTCCGGCGAAGCCGGATTTCTTCATATAATGCTGGCTCGCTATCGTTTGCCAGGAAGAAATCGACACCTAGATGGGGATAACGTCTTAAAATAGTTGGCTGAATGGGGCCGAATGGATACAAGCCAGAGAAAGAGAGAAAAGGACAGAAATAACAAAAAGCAGGTCACTCCCCTTAAGGTTATTTTATATTAGTATCACTATCTTGTTAGGACGTGCATTTTACATATTCAATTCACATAATTATTATAACTTGTATATTAATTATAAAGGGTTAATATGATGATAATTACTTTGATTCATTCGCTTCTGAATACTTATTTCTTTTAATGTGAAACTAATTAGGTCCCTCTCAATATTATATGGTCAGCAGCGTGGTATGTCAATCTGATGGACCATAGATCGAACCCTGCTGGGTATAGAAACCATTATTCATGTAACTCACGTGTTTTTGGGAGATAAATATATACTGCATAATAATTATACTAACAATTCTCTCTCTGTTGTTTATATACATACTGTATTGTTGTTGTTGTTGTTCCCCAGGCTGTCTGACCGAACAGCCCCAAGGTACCGAGCAAGGCCAAGGCCATAGCTGAGCGCCCCCACATAACCCTCGATCCCTGCTTTACCATTAAGAATGCCCAGGTGACCGAAGTCGCTCCAAGGCGAGGAGCTGAGGAGGGTGCGGAAACGCCCGGGACACCAAAGCCCCACCCATGGCCCTGTGCCCCCTAACAATTATTAAGGGAAAGTTGAGGGGCAAAGGAAAAATGTGACGCTTTGGCTCCAAGTCTGCCAACCTCTAAGTTGGCAGTAGAGAGGTCAATCCACGGAAGAGACGCCGCCACATGAGATCTAGAAAATATATAAGTAAAAGGAACAGATTAAGCTATGGGTTTGGCAGAGAACGCTCAACTCTCACTCTGATAGACCAGCCCAGTACTGTATTATATTTATATATATTCTTCGTCACTGTTTGATATGAGATGGGTAATATCTTTCTGTATTATACTTATTGTTACGGCTGGATCGGCAATACATATTCGGGATTCTTGATCGTAGGACAGAAATGGCTTAAGTGACAACGACACGCTCGATTCCAGTCCCAAATACTATATGCTCCAGACAACAAAAGCACCAACGCCCTACAGAGTTATCGTCTACGGTAACGAGGTACCTTAACTCGGCGAAAGTGTACAACAGGGGTAGGCTATGAGGCTAAACTCCCTCAGACATTTATAGGTTACGTTATTACTAAAGAAATGCAATACTCAAGAAACTACGTTAATATTAAGCCTCTAATAATGTAGAATAGAAGCAGGCTAAAGGTATGACAGTGAAATACTAAATGACAAATGTACACGCCTACTTGAAAGCATGTGCACTACACTAACTGTCCCCTACTAACATGCACTAACATGTAGCATACAAGATGTTCATGATCCAGTAGATACCTAATAATACACATGGGAGGAACATAAATAGTAGTCACTTATTATAATAATGAATCTATACTTGGAATAACTAAAAGGTTGCAGGCAACAGTACTGCGCCGGCAGCCTACTACCGCATAGGCTACTTCGCTTCTCTCACTCTGTCTCCCCTCCGAGTCCGTATGCGCCCTACGCAACAGAACTCCGGACACAGCAGCAAAACGACAGTGCAGTTAATTGATTCATGAGAGTATTAATAGTGTTGTCTTGTGTGTGAGTAATGTGTATTGTAAAGTGTTACATACATATACTTAAAGAGAGCTGCAATGCATAGTAAAATAAAGATATATCCCACTCATCATCCCCATGTGTTCTAGCTAGCAGGCCAAGTCACAGGAACAACGAGTCCCAGCACCGAAAGCGAGAACCCAGGAGAAGACTGTAGAGAACACAAGGACAGATAAATTACGTTACTCTACTATACCGGCACTACGAGCGAGCTGTAGTCTCGGGTGCTACACTCGCTCCTGGCTCGGTATGCAAATCAAGGCTAAGTCCTCGTCCCTCTACAGACAACTCCTGGGCATGGTCGGGCTCTTACACATGGCACCAGTCTAGTCACAAATGGGATGATGAGTGGGGCATATAACTCGTGAACATGTAGAACGTTCACCAACTATCCTCATCAAGAAGATCGCTGTTCACATTAACCCCTTAAATCTAATACATGTAAATATATGCTTGTCCTAAGAGTAATACGAGAGGCGAGTGCTGAAACTCCTTTAGGACCTCAAGGGAAGGTTATGCATTTAAATAGAGAGAAGAATGAAATGAGAGTAATGTCGTCAGAGAGAAAGAGTGCAACCGTGAGAAGTTGGGAGAGAGGGCAAGGGATGTTAGAATCTCAAAGGTTCTAGGCAACCTGATCATGGAACACGCAGCCAGCCTCCAGGCAATGTGCTGTACGACAACATGGGCCCAGCCCAAGCAGCGTAGGCAGGGAGCAATGGACTACCAACCCTGTCGTGCCTAGCTATAAACACAAGGCTGCCAACCAGTCCATACGTCTGGCAACCACCCGGCCGGCAGCGTGGCGCGTTGCTACCCTCTTGCTCTGAAGCCCAACTCACTCTCTCTCACTGAACTCCCATTGTCTTATCTATCAACTTCTCTATTGATACTACATATTAAATGGAAGGTCTCGACATGGCTTAAAACAAAACCCACCACTGGTTAGCACATGACGAGACCTTTGCAGAGATACAAAGAACATAGTTATAAGTTGTCACACTCAATATACATAGCGGCTGACGGTAGCCAGATCACGGGCGGTACAGTCGAGTACCAAGGAGTACAATCAGGTTGCGTTGCAATGCACTGGGTGCGTCACAGCCCCCCCAAGATTTTAGATAATCGACCTTAGAAGCATTATCAAAATCTGACAGGCAACCAACCGACCTGCTACCCTTAGCTGCCACTAATTGCAAAAGGTGCACAACAACTGAAGTGTGAATTATACATAAAACACAATATCGCATGCATCATGCTACAACAATAAAGACTTACAAAACTAAAAAAAAAGAAAGAGTTTTCTCGTTTATTTTATTGTTTTATAATCTTTTTGGACGGCGTTATGATAGCCTAATTTTACTCATGCTCAACCCACACACCGTGCACGACTATCTTGGATCATCAACCCTTGATAGACAATCTGCTATCACGTTCTCACTCCCGGCAATATGCTGAATGTTGAGATTATACTCTTGGAGCATTAGGGACCACCTGGTCAACCGCATATTCCGATTGTGAAACTGATTTAGGAATTTCAAGGGATGATGGTCCGTATAAATCGTCACTACCGGGCCGTAGGCTGGAACATAAACTTCGAAATGTTTGAGCGACAAAACGATAGCCAGAAGCTCCTTCTCTATAGTCGAGTAATTCCTTTGTGCCGAATTAAACTTGCGAGAAAAGAAGCTCACTGGGTGTTCCAAGCCCTCGGAATCAGTCTGCAGTAACACTGCCCCGGCACCCACACCGCTGGCATCAGTCGCCAGCTGAAAACTCCTGGAGAAGTCTGGGGCCCTCAAAATCGGATGTGTACACAGCAGGTGCTTGACTAGGTCGAAAGCCCTCTGACACTCCGCAACCCAACAGAACTTCACTGACTTCGACAGTAGATCAGTTAACGGTGCTAAGACAGTAGAGTATCCCCGGATGAAGCGCCTATAATAGCCTATCATACCTAGGAACCGCATGACCTGGCGCTTAGTGGTGGGCCTGGGAAACATATCGATAGCCTGTATCTTGCTCAGGGGGGGGCACACCCGGCCTAACCCGACCACAAAGCCAAGATACTGCACAGTAGCCTTTACAAACTCGCACTTCCTCAGGTTCACCACCAGCCCAGCATCGTGCAACTTCCCAAACAGGGTCTCTAAGTGCCTTAGGTGATTTTCAAAATCGTCATCATATACTATCACGTCATCAAGGTAGACCGTGCAGTTAGGGATTTCGTCACAAATATCGTTCATCAGGTTCTGAAACGTGGCAGGTGCGTTCTTAAGCCCATAAGGCATTACGTTACATTGGTAGGTCTTGCCATCTACCACAAAACCACAAACTTGCTTAGCTCGGTCCGACAGGGGTACTTGCCAGTAGCCTTTTACACGATCAATTTTAGTAAGGTACTTTGCATTCCCTATCTTGTCCACGCTGTCGTCAACTCGAGGCAAAGGGTAAGGGTTGGTAGTGGTCAAGCCATTTAGCCTACGAAAATCTATGCAGAACCGCACCTTGCCGTCAGGTTTTGGCTGCAACGTGACGGGTGATGTCCACTTCACATAACCTTCAGTGATCATCCCTCTCTCAACCATGTACTTTAACTCCTCCCGTAAAGCTGGCAACTTTACCGGGGGCACACGGTAGGGCACTGACTTGAAGGGCACATTATCACCGACGTCCACGTCGTGCGTTACCTGAGTAGTGAGACCTGGGTGTTCGGCGAAAACAGAGGGGTATGACCTGAACAGGCCTAGGACAGCAGCACCCTGGTGCTCAGGCAGGTGACTTACCGCTTGCCTAGCCTCTTGTTCAGTATTCCCCGCCCACTGTTCCGCGGAAATGACACAGTCCCAGCTATCCTCCTCAGCAGCATGACTGTCCCCACCTCCTTCTCCACCCTGGCCGCTGCAGGCCAGCACAGGGACAGTGAGAGGCTCTGAGGGGCGTCTCACATACTCTTTCATGAGGTTAACATGACATAACTGATGTTTTTTCCTACAGTCAGGTGTTGCAACGAGATAATCAAGGTCGGACAGTTTCTTAGCCACCACATACGGCCCAATGAACTTGGCAGAAAGGGGGTGTCCAGGCAAAGGTAAAAGCAACATTACCTCCTGACCCACCGAAAACTCCCGAAGCTTCACCTTGGCGTCATACTGGTGCTTCATGACCGCCTGTGCATTAACCAAGTTATTACCTGCCGCTGCCATGCAACCTATAAGTCTCTCCCGGCTCTCAAGGACATATTTAAGTACAGACCCCGGCTTCTCTTCGCCCTCCCAGATCTCTTTCACCATACTTAAAGGTCCTCTCACATTATGGCCAAAGACTAGTTGATTTGGACTGAACCCCAGGCTCTCTCCTGGGACTTCACGTGCAGCGAACAGAACATACGGCAGACCCAAATCCCAATCAGTGTCATGTTCTGCACAGTAACAGCGTAGCATACTCTTCAGGGTCGAGTGCCACCGCTCCAAGACTCCCTGACTCTCGGGATGGTAGGCTGACGACACTACAGAACATATACCGTGCAACTGAATGGTTTGCTTGAACAATTTGGATGTAAAATTGCTCCCCTGGTCTGACTGCACCTCACGTGGAAATCCATAACGGGAACAGAACACTAATAAGTTTTTAACAACTGCCTTTGCCGAGCCGTTTCTCATGGGGTATGCGTCCGGGTATCTCGTAGCCACATCCATGATTGTCAACAGGAATTTATTGCCACTACTAGTAGGCGGGAAAGGGCCAACCAAATCTACTACAACTTTGCTGAACGGAGGCCCGGTGACAGGTATGGGAAACAAAGGTGCCTTCGGGATTGTCTGGTTAGGCTTCCCCGTTGTCTGGCAGGTCGCACACCCAGCCACCCATGCACAGACATCAGCCTTGACCCCAGGCCACCAGAAAAACCTGCCCAATGCCGCCAATGTTTTTGTTACCCCCAAATGACCCGCCACCGGCACATCATGCGCCAGACACAATAAGGACTCTCTATACTTATTTGGAACAACCACCTGGTCTACTACCCTCGCACCGCCCTCCCACTTCGATTTGGGGTCTAGAAATCTGTGGTACAATATCCTGTTGAGCCTAAAGAAATCTCCCGGCTTCGCATCCCCATCTTCCTCCAACTCTATGGCACCATTGCTATAACGAGCTAGGCTACCGTCTTGCAGCTGCTGCTCACTAATGTCCCCGGGCGTCAATGCATCAAGATGGTTTTGTAATAAGACATTACCCCGGCTAGTAGGCTCTACTGCCTTAGTGGCTCTCGCTACAGCTCTTGCCTCACGCGAAGTCTTACCCAACTCTGCCTTGTTACACACCATATCTGGGCCAGATTCAACTCCCGTGTTTATTATAGGTCCAAGTACCGAATCACCGAGAAGTGCAGCAGAATCAATGTCCCTTTTCCTGCCCTTAGCAACCTTCTCCTGATCCTTCCTCCACTGTCCCCGAGGTTGAGTGCTAGGCTGTGCAGGAGCCCGCAGAGCGAGATCGGGTTACCACACAGGCCATCTCATCCTGTTGGCACCTCCCAACCCATTCCCGATTCTCACCATCCACGTCGGCCGCCCTCTCGGCAACGACTAAGGGTGGAGTCCCGGAAGTGGGCACCGCAAAGTCGTTGCCGAGAAGAAGGTCGACGCCCTCAACTGGCAAACACTCAACGATCCCTACATCCAGCTCCCTGCACACCTCTCCCACTCTCAACTCCAACCTCACAAGTGGGTATGACCTCATAGCATTTATACCCTGCACCACAACAACTCTGGCCGCATTTATCGGTTTCCCTGTGAAGTTCTCAACAAAGTTTGCGAAGCCCCCGTATCCCTCAGCAAGTCAACCCTCCGTAGTTCACTCCCCCAGCTCACAAACCTGTGTCCCCGATGGCTACAGAAAGTGTCCCGGACAGGTGTCGAGCCTTCCGTACGCTTCTTTACCGCGTGTGCCTCAGCTGCTGACAACCTACCCTGGGCAGTTGCTGCAGCCTTCAGAGACACACCGATACTGTGAACCAATGACACCGGCTTAGCGGGAGTGTTACTAGGGCACTCACGTGAATAATGGCCTAGCTTCTGACATTTGTAACATTTCACATCCCCAATGGGCTTCTTCCCTTGTGCGGGCGAAGAAGGGGCCTGACCTTTAGTAAACGGGAGAGGCTTGTGTTTGTAGGTGTTATTAGGTGCAATGCTTTTAGTGTGGTTATGTGTGTCATAGGATTTGTTATTATCGAAAACTCTGGTGGGTGGGGTATAGCGCCCCTTCTGCCCTGACTCAGCCCTCTGAGTGGCACCGCAACCACGAATCAATGATAATCTGAGGTCTGCCATCTTGGCAGCCTCCTCTACTGTCTTGGGACATTTTTCCTTAATGTTCAGCGTTAGATCGGTTCCAGTACATTTGTAAAACTGTTCCAGATAGAAAAGTTGCTTAATTTCCTCAGCCGACTCTGCGTGCTCGGACCGAAACCAGTTATTACATGCATCTGTTAAGTCCCGTGCGTGCTCCATAAAACTGACGTCGCTCTTCTTATTCATGCCACGGAACTTCAATCTATAAGTTTCGGGTTGCAGTTCGTAGGCCCGGAGCACAGACTCCTTCACCAGTCCATACATGACACTCTCGTCTAGTGACAGTGCATCGTAGGCTTTCAACCCCTTACCCACTAGACGTGATGAAACTAATGCTGCCCATTTAACCTCCGGCCAGTCAAACTCACGACACTTCTTTTCGAAACGAGCAAAAAACTCAGTCACTGCTGTCTCATCAAATGCGGGTACTAACTTAATTAAAATGCGAAAGTGAGTCTGTAACCCGGTGCCCACCACCGAGATGACACCCCGTGGTCTCTACTCTAGACTTCTCGACATCCATTTCAGCCTGGTACCTGGTTGCATCCTGATTGGCTTGGATTCTAGCAACCTCTATGCGTTCTATACTAGCCTGTTGTATCTGAGTCTCCTGCAGCTTAATCCGTTCTATACTAGCCTGTTGTATCTGAGTCTCCTGCAGCTTAATCCGTTCTATACTAGCCTGTTGTATCTGAGTCTCCTGCAGCTTAATCCGTTCTATACTAGCCTGTTGACTCTCTCGCAACTTAAGCTTAGCTAGTTCTAGCTGAAATAACATCTCAGGAGACAGGCCTGGGGGGGGAGAGCACAAAATGGGGGATCCACACCGAGACGTGTTTACGGGTAAGCCAGCTTGCCATTGAGAACCCTCCTGCTGCATCGTGCTAAGACTCGCTGGCTGAGGGCCCAGCTCAGGGGTAGAGTGGAATGGAGGCTTGGAGGGAACCCCCCAAGACCCCACTCCACCCACCGCCCCATCGCCATCGCCCAACAAACATGCCACCAAATTCTTCTTGGGCCAACTGTCAGGACAGTCCCGCCCCAAAACCGTGGCTAAACAGCGAAGACCGTAACAATCAATAGCCTGCAGGCGCTGTTCGGTCAAAGGTGTCTGCAAAAATGCCCGGGCATCCCTCTCTCCACTTATAACACTCCCCTCCCTAAATATCTGCTGTACTTGCTGGTCACTAGGCTGTACCGTGTTATCCTCCCCCGTAAATGATGAGTCATTAGACATAGTGCTGGTTATACAATTGCTGTTCATAAAAAAAAAAAAGTGCTTATTACTAATTGCAGTCTCGACTCACAAAATGTTAAAGATGCTTGAATGACTCTACTCTAGACACCTAACGAAACAATCTGCAAGTCCACCAATACAATAATGACAATAAAAATTCCTCCAATATGTAAGAAAATTCTAGCCAGCTCTACTAGGTAGCATAGAATAGTTCTCCAAAAAACATGTGATAGGATACTACTGAATCTTGTGCAAGGTCGCCATTTTGTTACGGCTGGATCGGCAATACATATTCGGGATTCTTGATCGTAGGACAGAAATGGCTTAAGTGACAACGACACGCTCGATTCCAGTCCCAAATACTATATGCTCCAGACAACAAAAGCACCAACGCCCTACAGAGTTATCGTCTACGGTAACGAGGTACCTTAACTCGGCGAAAGTGTACAACAGGGGTAGGCTATGAGGCTTAAACTCCCTCAGACATTTATAGGTTACGTTATTACTAAAGAAATGCAATACTCAAGAAACTACGTTAATATTAAGCCTCTAATAATGTAGAATAGAAGCAGGCTAAAGGTATGACAGTGAAATGCTAAATGACAAATGTACACGCCTACTTGAAAGCGCGTGCACTACACTAACTGTCCCCTACTAACATGCACTAGCATGTAGCATACAAGATGTTCATGATCCAGTAGATACCTAATAATACACATGGGAGGAACATAAATAGTAGTCACTTATTATAATAATGAATCTATACTTGGAATAACTAAAAGGTTGCAGGCAACAGTACTGCGCCAGTAGCCTACTACCGCATAGGCTACTTCGCTTCTCTCACTCTGTCTCCTCTCCGAGTCCGTATGCGCCCTACGCAACAGAACTCCGGACACAGCAGCAAAACGACAGTGCAGTTAATTGATTCATGAGAGTATTAATAGTGTTGTCTTGTGTGTGAGTAATGTGTATTGTAAAGTGTTACATACATATACTTAAAGAGAGCTGCAATGCATAGTAAAATAAAGATATATCCCACTCATCATCCCCATGTGTTCTAGCTAGCAGGCCAAGTCACAGGAACAACGAGTCCCAGTACCGAAAGCGAGAACCCAGGAGAAGACTGTAGAGAACACAAGGACAGATAAATTACGTTACTCTACTATACCGGCACTACGAGCGAGCTGTAGTCTCGGGTGCTACACTCGCTCCTGGCTCGGTATGCAAATCAAGGCTAAGTCCTCGTCCCTCTACAGACAACTCCTGGGCATGGTCGGGCTCTTACACATGGCACCAGTCTAGTCACAAATGGGATGATGAGCGGGGCATATAACTCGTGAACATGTAGAACGTTCACCAACTATCCTCATCAAGAAGATCGCTGTTCACATTAACCCCTTAAATCTAATACATGTAAATATATGCTTGTCCTAAGAGTAATACGAGAGGTGAGTGCTGAAACTCCTTTAGGACCTCAAGGGAAGGTTATGCATTTAAATAGAGAGAAGAATGAAATGAGAGTAATGTCGTCAGAGAGAAAGAGTGCAACCGTGAGAAGTTGGGAGAGAGGGCAAGGGATGTTAGAATCTCAAAGGTTCTAGGCAACCTGATCATGGAACACGCAGCCAGCCTCCAGGCAATGTGCTGTACGACAACATGGGCCCAGCCCAAGCAGCGTAGGCAGGGAGCAATGGACTACCAACCCTGTCGCGCCTAGCTATAAACACAAGGCTGCCAACCAGTCCATACGTCTGGCAACCACCCGGCCGGCAGCGTGGCGCGTTGCTACCCTCTTGCTCTGAAGCCCAACTCACTCTCTCTCTCTGAACTCCCATTGTCTTATCTATCAACTTCTCTATTGATACTACATATTAAATGGAAGGTCTCGACATGGCTTAAAACAAAACCCACCACTGGTTAGCACATGACGAGACCTTTGCAGAGATACAAAGAACATAGTTATAAGTTGTCACACTCAATATACATAGCGGCTGACGGTAGCCAGATCACGGGCGGTACAGTCGAGTACCAAGGAGTACAATCAGGTTGCGTTGCAACGCACTGGGTGCGTCACATTATATATATTCTTCGTCACTGTTTGATATGAAAGGTAATACCTTTCTCACATGTTTTAGAATATGCCTTGTAAAGTTACAAAGATGTCAGTTTTACTATAGTTTTTTTTTTCCCAGCTGATGGTAAATTGAATCCCTTAGTAGCTGATTTCTCGATACTTAATGGACAAATATGAAACTACAATGGTTGTGTATCGTATTAATGCCAAGTTTTCATAATTAGCATCATATTTCGCTACAAAATCTACCTTATAACTGAGTAACAAAGATAGACACATGACAATTTACCCTCAGCTGGAGACAAAAATTGACTATAGTACTCCTTCCTGTGTGGGCCATCAGTCACTTGAGGGCTCTTCAAAACTTCTGAACTGTAGCAGAATAACCAGGTATGTGGCCATGAAAGTCAACATCTGAAATAAAGTAGACAAATGTTCTATTATACTGTATAATATAAACTTTGAGAAGCGGAGGCATCATTTAATATAATTCAAAGTTAATGGGATCAATGTATGCACCAAAAGAAAATTCTGACCGAGCTTCAACAAAATCTATACATTTGTGTTCAAGGTGTTTTGCAAAAATAAAAATATATATATATAAAAAAGAAAAAAGAAAAATAGAAGGTCCCACCCCTTTCCCATTCTTAAGTAAGCCATTTTAGATTTACAGAAGAGCGACCATTACTTGCATTACTGCATGTCCACAAACATTTCAGTAATGTAAGCATGTTTCTTTCTATTTTTGTTTGTTTTTTGTTGTTTTTTTGCAAACAGACACACTCCCGTCAGTACTCGGGAGGTATACTACTCGGGGGGGGGGGGGGGGGGTATAATCAGCTTCATAGGCATTATTTCTCACATCCTATGGTGAGACATCTATCCAGAATCTACTCATCCTATTTGCCGTTTCAAGGTTACATCCAATAGGTGAATAACCCAAACCAGTGTAATAAGTAAACCCTGTAGGCTACATGCACTTACGGGAGCCCACCTCGCTGTTTTCTCTTTCTCTCCCTCTCTCTTTGGCTTTTATCCATTCGGCCTCATTCAGCCTACAGTTTTAAGACGTTTACCCCCATCCAGGTGTCAATATTTTCCTGGCAAGCGGTAGCGAGCCAACATATATATATTTTCGTTTTGACAGCAAGTAAAATTTGTACATTTTTCGATAGAAAAATGTCTCTGGCGAAGCCGGATTTCTCCATACAATGCTGGCTCGCTATCGCTCGCCAGGAAAAAAATCGACACCTGGATGGGGATAAACGTCTTAAAACAGTTGGCTGAATGGGGCCGAATGTATACAAGCCAGGGAAAGAGAGAAAAGGAGAGAAAGATACAAAAAAAAAAAAATACGGTGAGCCCCCTTAAATTGAATGACTATTACTAGGCTTACTACTACTACTATTAATAATGATAATACCCACGTCCAATATGCGAGCCGGGCCCAAGGTGAAGATACGACACATTTGGAACCCCTGCCACTCACCAATCACCTCCAACACCTCACGGATCTAAGGATTCAAGGATCCTAGATAAATGAGACTGAAACACGTGTTGATGAACATATCAAGTAGAGTTGGGAAGGTGATAATTGTGCTGTGATAATACTTCATTAATGGAATATATTGTCGACTATGAGAATAAATTATTAATGCGAACCAAAGAAGCTATAGTTTCTTGTTCTGAAATTAAATGTCAGAAAATTGACTGTTAGAGAATCAATTTCTTGTCTGGTTAAAATGAACAAGGTATAAAGCCCCGTTCACACGCATGACTTTGTCCACACGACCGTAGCCATCTTTGGCCGACTTTGCGGATTTTTGGATCGGGACCAAATGTGGGAGACCTTGCAGCGACCATGGTGGGTTTTTTTTCTATGTGATTGAGGGAGGCAAAAGGCATAACTGCCTATAGCGAGTGCCTCCCCCATAGTTGAAAGAGTGACAGGGCCAAAATCAAGGGACGTTCGAGCCAAAATGCCTGGACACACGGAGTTTGAAGCAATTTAAGTCATAGGAAGTGGGAAAGACTGATTCTGGGAGAGAGTTCCAGAGCTCAGCTGTTGAGTAGAACAAAGTTTGAGAGTAACGTTTCACTCTTGGGTTGGAGAGTTGCACAGAGTAGGGGTGGGATTGAGTTGCAAGACGGGTACCACGTGCCCTACGTAAAGGAGGTGGTATGCACTGGGATAGCTCTGAGGAACACTGATTATTATAGTAGCGATAGAATAGCGAGAGAGATGCAACATTGCGGCGGAGAGTACAAAGGAGTACAAAGGAGTACAAAGGAAATCAAGCAACAACAGATCTAGTGACCCTTCTAGGTTGCTTGTCCTCCAAAACACTGAGGATCAAGTGTCCAAACAGTGGTTTAGAGTGGGTAAGGGAACATTGGAAAGGGAATTACTGCCCTGGAACTAATGTCCGTGGCAGGATTAGGAAGTTAGTAGGGGACAGATGGGTTAGTAACTGAGGGGGGGATAAAATAAAGTTATTCATTTACAAACGCAGTCAGTCGCGGGTTTGATGCGAGATATTTGTCTAGGCGGAGTTTAAATGAATCAACGGTGATGCAGTCTATAACGTTTCGGGGAAGCCCATTCCACAAGTTGACAACTCGATTGAAGAAGAAATTCTTAGATTCGTGCGAGTTAAAAGATTTACCAATAATTTTGCAACCGTTTCCCCGCGTGTAATTAGATTGGTCGATAGTGAAGTACTTACTCCAGTTCATATTGTCGATGCCTTTGATGATTTTGAACACTTGAATTAAGTCGCCTCTTAATCTGCGCTGGGTTAAAGGAAATAGATTTAATTCTCTAAGACGCTCTTCGTATGGTTTGTTCTTTAGGCTAGGTATCATTTTGGTAATTCTACGTTGAACTCGTTCTAGCTTGTTTATATCTTTTTGGTAATAAGGGCACCAGGATTGAACGCAGTATTCCAGAAGAGGGCGGACTAAGGAATTGTAAAGGGTTAGGATAACTTCTTTGGATTTATGCTCAAATGACCTGCCTATAAAGCCAATTATTTTGTTTGCCTTCTTAACAACTTCTGAACATTGTTGACTCGGTTTTAGGTTACTCGATATTGTTACTCCCAGATCGGTTTCTCTGTTTACATTCTTAAGCTGAGTGCCATTCATCGAATAGTTTGCTTTCTCATTTAGGTATCCGATATGTAGTACTTTACATTTATCCGCATTGAAACTCATTTGCCAAATTTGGGCCCAACATGACAATTTATCTAGATTGTGTTGCATATCGTCAACTTGTTCTTTTGAGAGTACGCTATTTGCAATTTTTGTATCGTCAGCAAATTTTGAGATTGTACAGGTGAGACCCTCATCTATGTCGTTGATGTAAATTAGGAAGAGAATTGGTCCTAGTACCGATCCCTGGGGTACCCCGCTACTTACATTGGTCCATTTTGATGCCTTACCGTTTATGACTACTCTTTGCTTTCTGTCGCTGAGCCAATTTTCTATCCATTTCAACACACCGTCTTGTATTCCATGCGCTTTTAGTTTTAGCAGTAAACGTTTGTGGGGAACTTTGTCAAAGGCCTTTTGAAAATCAAGGTATATAATATCTACAGCTTTACTCTCATCGTAGAGGTTGAGGATATCGTGGAAGAAGTCTAAGAGGTTTGTTAAACAGGAACGTTTTTTACGAAAGCCGTGTTGAGTATCTTTAAGTATGTTATTTTCCTCTAAGTGATTTACGAGTCTGTCTCTTATGACCGTTTCTAGCATTTTACATACAACTGAGGTTAAGCTAATTGGACGATAGTTACTGGATAGGGATTTGCTGCCTTTTTTAATATCGGTGTTACGTTGGCTAGCTTCCACTGATCGGGCATAGTTCCAGACTGCAAGGATTTATTGAATAGTAATGTCAGTGGTTTAGAGAGCTCATCCTTAGCTTCCTTTAGAACTCTAGGCGAGATTGTATCAGGTCCAGGCGTTTTATTTACCTTGAGTTTATCTAAACAATTCAATACTTCTCTCTCTGTAACGGTGATATTGCTTAAAATATCTGAATTATCAATCTGAATCGGCGATGGTGTAGGGATATCACTGAGGTCTTCTGTTGTAAAAACTGATGCAAAGAAGGTATTGAGGGCATTACTCATTTGTTCTTCGTCTTTGGTGTATTCTCCATTTTCATCGACTAACGGTCCAACAGTTGAAGTAACTACTTTTTTCTTTCTGATATAACTATAGAATTCTTTCGGGTTTGTTTTACTTTGATTTGCAATATGTAACTCTAAGGTCTTTTTACTTTGCTTAATTAACTTTTTGGCTTTGCGTCGTAGCTCTACAAATTTCAGCCGTTCTTCGTCAGTTTGTGAGGATTTTAATCTATCATTAGCAAATTTTTTAGCAAGCAGGCAGTTTGAAATATCTTTATTCCACCATTTGGGCTTATTATTATGGCCTGGACGCCGAGTTTTCGATGGTATGCAGTCTTGCACTGCTTTTAGGTAAGTGGCTTCGAATAACTTCCAAGATGTATTTATGTCGTTTTTGTGAATTAAAAAGCTCCAGTCAGTTTCTTTAAACATAGCTCTAAGTTTATGGAAATTTGCTTTCTTGAAATTAGGGACTTTTTCGATGCTACTATTTGGTTCGTTACTAGTAAACTTTAAAGTGAAAGTTATCGTATGATGGTCGCTGTTACTGAATTCATCACCAACATTCAAATTCTCTATTAATTCTTCTTTTGTTGCAAGTACAATGTCAAGAACGTTATTACCACGGGTCGGCGTGCGTTCCAACAAATTGATAAAGCGAACTCTCTTGCAAGTTCGTATACAAGTCATGTCCGGAGTGTGAAGTAAGAGTATCGCCCCACTTGGTCACAGGTAAATTAAAGTCACCAAAAATTACGGTATCTTGTGAGTTACTTACATCTGCAATTTGTTCGTAAATTTCTCGGTCAGTTTGCACTGATTGAGCTGGAGGTCTGTATATTAATGCAAGTATTATTTTGGTACCTTTATTATTCTTTATTAGCACAAAAGATGCGTCGACGTTCACAATTTGAGGTTTTGACAAGAGGGTAGGGTTAAGACTTTCTTTGATATAAAGTAAAACGCCACCTCCATTTCGATTTATTCGGCTTTTCTCAAACATTACATAACCGGGAAGTGAATACTCTGCTAAAAAGTCTCTATCTTCTGTATTGAGCCAAGATTTTGTTATGCCAATCACATCATAAGATGTGAGAGAGAGAGAGATTGCAGAGAGTTGGTGAGTGGGCGGGAGTTAATGATACGAAAGGCTTTCCTTTCAACTTTGTCTAGGAGAGCGGTGTGAGAGGAACCTCCCCACACATGTGAACAATACTCAATACAAGGGCGCACTATGCCCCTGTACAGAGCTGTGCAGGGGAAAAGAACCCCCTAAGGCAGTTGAGCACACCCAGCTTCTGGGAGGCTGCCTTAGCAAGACTGGTAATATGGTTCTTCCAAATGAGAGCAGAAGAAAAAGAGACACCAAGAATATTGAGAGAAGATGAAGGGTTGATTTTTGTATTGTTGAAGAATAAGGGATAGTCCGCTGGGAGATCCTGACGGGTAGATAGATGGAGAAATTGGATTTTGGAAGCATTAAAGTTAACAAGGTTTTCTCTGCCCCAATTGGAAATAGTATTTAGATCAGAATTTAAGAGTTCTATGGCTTCATTACGTTTGTCGTTGAGGGATTGCTGGCTGGGGCGTTCTGAAAAACTAATGGAGTAGTGTAAGGTTGAGTCTTCTGCGTATGAATGGATGGGAATTAAGGTACAGTTAAGGAGATCATTTATAAAAATTAGAAAGAGAATAGGAGATAGGACAGAGCCCTGAGGAACACCGGAGTTTATAGGGTGAGGAAGTGAACAATGGCCGTCCACAACCGCAGCTATGGAACGGCCGGAAAGGAAATTAGAGACAAAGTCACAGATGGAGGGATAGAAACCGAAGGAGGGTAGTTTAGAAATTAAAGATTTATGCCAGACTCTATCGAAGGCTTTCGATATGTCTAGTGCAATAGAAAGTCTCACCGAAGTTCCGAAAGGAGGATGACCAAGAGTTAGTAAGATATGAAAGAAGATCACCAGTAGAGCGACCCTTAAGGAAGCCATACTGGCGATCTGAGAGCAGATTATGAGAAGAGAAATGCTTAAGAAATTTGGAAGCAAGAATAGTTTCAAAAACTTTAGAAAGACAAGAGATAAGAGCAATTGGACGATAGTTGGAGGGTTGAGAGCGGTCACCCTTCTTTGGGACAGGTTGAATGTGAGCAAACTTCCAGCATGAAGGGAAGACGTTAGAGGATAGACAGAGACGAAAGAGTTTGCCAAGGCAGGGAGTCAGCACGGAAGCACAGTTTTTGAGAACAACAGGAGGAACACCGTCCGGACCGTACGCCTTATCAGTGTTAAGCCCAGAGAGGGTAGAAAGTACATCTTTAGAAGAGATTAGGATATTAGGCATAAGTAAGAGAGAGGAGGGCGGAGAGGGAGGAATAGCACCGGAATTATCCAAGGTGGAGTTTCTAGCAAAAGTTTGAGCGAAGAGTTTAGCTTTGTCAGAGGAAGAAGTGATGGTTGTGCCATCAGAGTGGGAAAGGGGAGGGAAAGACGAGGAAGAGAAATTGTTGGAGAGGTTTTTGGCTAGATGCCAGAAAGCTTGGGAAGAGCTAGAGTTGGATAGTTCAGTGCATTTATTATTGATGAAAGAGTGTTTGGCAAGTCGAAGAACAGATTTGGCTTGATTCCGGGCAGAAACATATGAAGAATGAGAGTCTTGAGTTTTAAGGCGTCGGTACCGTTTGAATGCTTCCTCCTTATTGCGGACAGCAGTAGAACAGGCGTGAGTAAACCAAGATTTTTTAGCATTAGTCTGAGAGAAAGAGAATGGAATGTATGCTTCCATGCCCGATAGGATTACCTCGGTAATGCGTTCAGCACTCTCCGAGGGTCCTCGGCCATGGAAGCAGAAATCATTCCATGGGAAATCAAAGAAGTACTGCCGAAGAGCCTCCCAGTCGGCAGCGCCAAAGTGCCACAAGCGCCGCCGGCTAGGAGGATCGGGTGGCTGTACTGGAGAGATAGGACAGGTGACAGAGACAGAGATTTAGCGCCCATGTACCCGACATTATGTCCACCTTGCCCCTGCCACCAAGAATGACCGTGGGATGACTGTGCAATATCCTCAAAGCGTATTTGACGTGTCATTCCCCCTACCTACCCCTGACACACACATCTATATAATGTCTTGTGGGTTTCCCTGACCAGACACCACGTGACCACCCTCTCTGGAGTTAGCACGCCTCCACCATGACCCCCGGGCCCCCTTCCATCCATGTCAATCTCCCGCCGTCTTGATTGCGGCTGTGATGGCGGTGACCCAAGGCTAACCGTTCTGACTTTTTTGGACACAATAAAAAAAGACTCGGGGGTCCTCCACACCTTGACGCATCCTTTCCATGACTCCGTAGACCTTGCAGGACTTTGCACCATACTTTGCGAAACACACAGTCATTTTAAAGTGTGGAAGGATCGGGACGCCAGTGTGAACGGGGCTTTATTATTAGAAAGATAATTCTACTATGACCTTAAGGGAGGATGGGCCGGTTTTCTGGACCACTTTCTCCCTCATGTTTAGCCCCATTAGTTTTCAGATGTTAATATGTTTGCCCCATTAGTTAGTCGATTCTAAGACTTTTTGCCCCATTTCTTCGTCAATATTTAGACCTTTCGTTCTATTTAGGTGTCGATTGTTTCCCTGGCGAACGATAGTGAGCCTGTAATGTTGGAAGAACCGGCCTTCGGCCGGGATATTTTTCTACCGAAAAATTTACAAATTAATCTAGAGGGGGGATCTAATGGATGTTTTTTTTTTTTTAATTTGATGGAGGTCTAGGGAGGAAACTAGAAAAATAACGAATACATGCAAAATTGCCCCAAAAGTGAACCATCCCCCTTAATGTAGAAATGTGAATGTCTTACCTCGACCTTTATGTCTCTGTTCTCCTGACGATGAAGGAGTGCTTGGAGTTGTTGCTTTAGTTGTTCTACCTAGAAAAATATTATCATCATCAGCCATTAGGAGTCCACTGCTACACAAAGGCCTCCCTTAACCTTGTCCATGACTCCTGAGCCCTTTACAGCCTTTGCCATGTTACCCCTGCAGTGTCTTCTATCTCTCCACCTCTTGTCCTCTCTTCTGGCTACATGTCCTGCCCACCTCCACGACTGCTCTTTTATCATTTTGTGACGCATGTCGAGTGTGAGCATGCTGTACAGAACGCCCAGTCAGGCCCCACTCTCGCTAGGATCGTCAGGGCAGGAACTTTGGCTGTAGTCTGTGTAGAGTTTCCTAACTCAGTTTATGTGAACCGTTGTACTATAAGTATTATCATTATGTATTTTGTTTTCTTCTAAGTCAACGAGTTCTATTTTATATCATTAGATATAAGTATTGTGTGTGGGACTTGTATGTAATGATGATGGGAGAGATATTACGTGGCGTGGGATTAGTGAGTACGCCACGCGGGCCGGTAGGCCTAATTCCCTCCTCCCTTTCAGCGCGTGGGAAGTTCTTTGTCAATCCCAGATTGAGAGAATATGACGTCATGATTGCCAGTGGGCGGTCCTTAGTGTTGCCGTTATGCTCGCTACGGGGCCGAGTATAAAAAGGGAGGTCTCGCCATTTTTAGATCAGAACTCATCAGGCAAAGCGACCTCTCATATCCCTTGCAACTATCCATATTCTTCCGACTGATGTGAACTTTCTCTACTCTCTGAACAGCCTATCTTCTACTCTTCTCGTCCCTGTTTAACCTCCATGACCCCCCCTTTGGTGCAGATTTAGTCAGCCAAAGTATTATCGCTTGAGTTCTCACGAGATAAGTGCCTGTTAGATAGCCTATTTTGGAAGGGTTAACTAGAATAGGATTGATTGATGTTTGTTGCACTCGTATATGTATTTCCCTGTGTACTATTATTCATGTTCCTGTTTTCTGCTGGTTTAGGTAATGCTAGACTGGGATAGGGTTCCTCGAGTTGTGATTTCCTATGAGTGCTAGGTTGGTTGAACCAGCACAATTGCAACGGAGACGTGGGAAGCCTAGGGGGTCTTTTTGATTGTGTACCGTGGGAGTTTAGCACTGTGTTGCGAGTGAGGGCTTTTGCCTGTGCCACCCAACACTGTGCTATCTCATTTGCTTGACTTTGAGAGGATCGCCAGGAGAGAACCAGATACTAGTGATCTGGATCTCTCAAGAGAGCATCCCGTCAATTACCGTAATTTGGCCGCACAGTCTTAAGGACCTCGCTAGGCTACGAGCCGCTTGCTCAGCCATTGTCTCTTAACCTTAGATATCCCAGCTAGACTTTGCTCGACCAGCAGATACAGCATAGTATTGAAGCTTCTCCTTATGTATATTATTGTTTAAGCACTATTGATTTCATGTGTGGCACGCTTAGCTACTTCAGAGATTAGTGGCCCACGAGCACAATCTTAGTAGGCTATTGCCAGTGCATTGTCGGAGTACTTCTTCTTAATGTTTGCCATATCCTATTGCTTATTCTTATAATTCTTCTTATTTCAATTTAAAGCCTTTAATTACCAGTGAGTTATTCATTAAATTGCTGTTCAAAATCCGATACTTACTTCTTACGAGTATTCGAGAAGCATCTAACTTTAACAGAAGATTCCTTGCTTGATGCTCGAGGACTATTGTTTAACGTAACGTAATAGTGCCGATCCGAAGTAGAGGGAGGAGGACTTCTTAAGTTCTTAGTTCAAGGGTGGATTACTTCGGCTTCGGCCAACACTATTCTTTAGTGTTGTAGTACTTTCTTCTTTGTTTGATTGTTGACCAGACTAGATAACTCCCGTCTTGTTATTAGTCTGTTGTGTGAAACGCTAGTACCGAGTTCTTGTATACCCCGTTATAGCAGATAGAACTCTGGAGGGTAGTGGCGTTTTTTGTTCGGCTGGCAGTACTCTGGGGTTGGGATCGTGTGTTTCCGTTGTGGCAGCGAGCCATACTCGAGTCCTGTGTAAGAGCCCTAGTGTACCAGAGTGCCCGGTCGTAACAAATGGCGACCTTGCTTAGGATTTTGTGAACAGTATAATTTTTTGCAGAGTTGTACAACATTTGTTTGTTGGTACTTTAGCGTACATATTGAAGAATATTTTTTTTTGTAAGGCAATTAGGAGAGCATTTAAGAGACTCCAGTTAATTTAGTAATTAGTGCTTGCATAAGGGAGTTTAACACTTTTGTCTCGAGAATTTTTTGGTGAACTTCAGTATGTCGGGCCCTAGTATTGACGAGGAGCGAGAGATGCTATTTGAGGAGGTGCCGTTAGTAACTAGTGAGGAGGATGCTAGACTTTTTGTGAGTAAGCAGTACCACGTGACGGAGGAGAGGCTGACTGGGGTGAATGTTTATGGCTTGCACCTGATAGCCAAGGTTTTGGGCAAATCCAATGTAGTAGGGATGTCCAAGGGGGAGCTGATTTCCTGGGTGTTGCGTGGGCGACATGGGGTTTCGGAGGAGAGGGCGTTTGGGGGGGTTCCTCCCCAGATCCCCTCTCACTCGACTCCCACAGTGCCGTCCACTCAGTTGCCGGAGGTTAGCACTCTCCCACAGAGGGATGAGCATTGGAAGATTGGAGTGCCCTCGGGCGGTGCGTATGGTGGTTCCCCAGTTCTTGCCCCCCCTCCTTCAGTAGTGGCAGCTCCCTCTTCCGGCCTGTCTCCTGAGATGATATTTAAACTCGAGCTTGCTAAGATGGAGAATGAGTCTAGGAGGCATGAGAAGGAGATGGAGGCTGAGTCTAGGAGGTATGCAATCGAGGCTGAGTCTAGGAAGTATGCGATTGAGGCTGAGTCTAGGAAGCAG